>JAHBBA010000931.1:0-65791 GCA_018806925.1 Skeletonema costatum | reverse complement strand
GAGTGGATAAGATGTGTGCGAAGACAGTGCACCCGGAAGGATATGGCGGAGATGAGTGGGTGTCTCGTTGTAGATGAGGGAAGTTGTGGTGTAGCTGGTGTGGAGACGGAGGCGGTGCCTGGCACTATTGGTAGATGTGCGGTTGAGGAAATGATCGATGCGTTGGTCGCTTGGGACTTTGTGGGACACTGCGATGAGAGCGATGGTCGGGAGGGCAAGACGGAAACGCTGAAGTGTGAGGGATGATGTGTTGGAGGCCAGGTTGTAGAGGGAGCAGATTGAAGAAGGGAGGATGTAGTTGGGAGCTTCGGCATGAAATCTAATACCATGCTCGGCATAGTTGGATGCCTTGGCCATGGTGAGGACAAAATCAGGAATTGCTCTGGCTCCTGGTCTGTATAAGCCGAGGCCCCCCGATGGGATGCCTCCTTGGGCGATGAACAAGGAGTGGGACGGGAGGGATGTGGAAAGGCCGAGAAGTTGTTTGAAGAAGTTGGAGATAAGGTGGTTGGTGGCATCGATGAGGGGCCCTTGCCAGCCTTCCCAGTTGACACCCGACATATCATAGTCGAGTGGGAGGTTGTGGAGGACGTCGTAGCCCAGGAGGTGTGGCAGCTTGTGGATGGTGCATTGGGAGAAGAGCCGAAGGCGGGTTTGGAGGTCTGAGACGGAGGTTGTTAGGGTGTGGGCGTCGGCTATGGCGGCTGCAACGCGTTGGAAACAGAAGTCACGGGCAAACTTGGCGGATCCGACGGGGGCGCCAAGGAGACGGCAGCCTTCTGTGAGTTCGACGGGGATGGGAGGATCGGTTGGGTTGGTTGCTTTGGAGATGGAATAGGTGTTGATGGCTTGTTCGATGGACTCAGCAAGATGTGGGTTGGTGAGGCGGAGGACAGGGAGGGGTGACGAGCCGTTTGTTGATGTGAGGATGCGGGTTTTGAAGGAGTTGAGGCGGCAGCCTCTCGGTGGGGCGAGCTTGTCTAGTTCGGAGAAGAAGAAGCTGATGTCCTCTAGGGGGACGACATTGCTGTTGTCGTCGACGAAGGCTGTGATGATGGAAACAGAGCCGCAGCCATCGTCACCGAGGTCTCCGTTGAGAACTCTGTTGTTGGCTCGATCATTGAGGGCGGCTTGGAGGGGGGCGAGGACACGATGGAAAACTAGTGCGGCGAAGATGGATGATAGGGGGCATCCTTGATTGACTCCTTCCTCCATTAGGAGGTTGAACCAGTCACCTGATCCATGTTGGAAGTGGACTGTTCCCGGTTCTTGATAGAAAAGGTCGGCTACTTGGATGAGCTCAGGAAAGTGGCTGTGGAGGCAGTCTCTGAGTTCTTCTCGGGAGATGAGGTTGAACATGTTGGTCATGTCGGTGAAGATGACCGCTCTGGATGGCAGATGCCCTTCATTCTGGGGCCCTGTGATGTACTTTTCGATGGCGAGTTGGGTTGTTTTGATGACGAAGTCCTGGCCATTTGACACGCCTACTGCGAAGTTGTGTGGGAGGAGGTGAAGGGCAAAGCGTTGGCGGTATGAGCGGGCGATGTGGTTCCCGATGATACGTCGGATGGCTGTAGGAACGCCGATGGGGCGGAGCTTTGATGGATCGTTGGGGTCCTTATGCAGGCAGAAGAGATAGGTGTCTCGTAGGTATGGTTGTAGGGCTGGAGGTATTTTGTTGGTGAAGATGGCATTGAAGAAGAACTGGAGGTCGGTATTAACTGATGGATTGTTGAGACGAACGAGGCGGCTGAAAGCATCGACTGAGTCGGCGATGATGCCATTCGCTTTGCCCTTCGGTAGTTGTTTGATGGTTTCGCAAATGTCCCCTGGGAGGTTGTGCTGTTGAGGGGTGGGATGTGGTGTTGTGGGCTGGTTGGTTGGATGAATAGGTGCGTATGGTGGGACGTACAAGTCATGAATGAGGCCTTCATTGGAAGTGGAGATGGTGGCTTTCTGTTGATTGCTGCATGCTCGGTTGTATGCAGTGCGCCAATTGTCGCTGTCGGCTGAGTGCTGGATGGCTTTGTTGGTTGGGCCCGGGGTAGGGGGGCTGGTGGAGGTAGGGCTGCTGACGATGGCTGTGGCGGAGGTCCACAATTCTTCGATGTGGCCGTCCTGGAAGGAGGCGATGCGGGCTGCAATGGTAGACTGGATGCTTTCCCCATCTCTATTGTTGGAGGAAGTGGGGTGCAGGAGGAGGAGCTCGAGGTGGAGGAAGAGCCACCAGAAGGGGGTGGGATCGCACGAGGGTCCTTGTGAAGCATGGGCTAGGGAGATGGCACGGAGGAGGCCTGCTTGGATGGAGGTGAAGGCGGCGGCATTACGATGTTTGAGGAAGTGGAGCCAAGTATGGCGGAAGTTTGGAGGTTGGACGGCCTGGCGGGAGGTGATAAAGTCGAAGGCAGTGGACCATGAGGAGGAAGCACGGTCGGGTTGGTCTCCAGTGTAGATTGAAGACAAGACGATGGAAAGGGAGGTAGTGGAAGGAGATGGCGGCGGGGATGGGTGGCAGCTGGTGCAGTGCCGTTCGTAGGTGGAAGCTGAAGGGAAGATTTTATTGCGGGGATTGTGTTGGCAAGTAGGGTGGCGGCAGATGAAGATGCCAATTCGTTGGCAGATGGACAAGTCGTAGAGATGGGTGCATGAGGGGTGGCAGTCGAGTAGGTGTCGTTTCGCTGCATTTGGGTCGGCAAGGCGGGTTGGGCAGCCTGGCACAGGACATTGGAGGGAATTAGGGATGGCTGTTGTTGGTGGAGGCGCTGACCCACCCTTGGACGGCTTGGGTGAGTTCTTCGTTGGAGGCATGAGGAAGTAGGGCTTCAAAGTCGGCTTTGCGGGCTTCAGGACAGAAACCGGCGAGGATGGCAATGGTGCTTTCGTCAGCTGGGGTCGTAGGTGGAGTGGAAGGTTGACCGGTGGTGGATGCTGAAGTTGAAGTGGCTGATGCTTGGGAGAGGCGATGGTGTTGGCAAGTTTGGAGGTGATTTGTGAGCTCGTCGGGTGGCAGAAGGAGGTTGCAACCGACACACATGGCGATGGAGTAGCTGAGGCGGCGATTGTCATTGAGGAGTTGGAAGAAGTCGGAGTGGAATGTGTTGATGTGCTTGATGTAGTCAGCGGCGGTGGTGAAGGTCGGGAGGATGGACAGCTCGCAAGATTTGCAGGGGCACCGGGATGGGATGGTGGCATTCTCGGTGGGAGAAGGGGGGTGGAGGGTGCTTAAATCAAGAGCGGAGGGTTCTTGAGGAGGCGTGGTGAGGGTGAAGGCTTGGGAGACGGCTGTTGGGGTGGCTATTAATTCGGTGAAGATGTTGAAGGCTATGGTGGCTGAGTTGTAGATGAAGTACACTGATTTGGAGTTTGGGTTGGCTAAGATGGCGGCTATGTAGACGGTCTCGGGCGTGTAGGTAGCCCATTCCGAGTCACAAAGGAGGATTTGGAGCTGGTCCACTGCTTCAGAATTGGACACAGTAATGGGGATGGTAGTTTGGATGGTTGTTAACGATGGGTTGGCCGGTTGGGGGGCCGTTCTGCCTTTCTTTTTGGTGGGAGAGAGCTGGAGCTGGTTGGTTTGGGAGCTGATGTGGCTCATGACGTCGTCGTGGTGGCTGGCGGCTGGAGGACTGGTGAGGATGGTGCGTGGAGGTGTAGAAGGATTGGGGCTGGGCAAGTGAGGATTTGCGGTGGAAGGGCTGGAGCGAGGCACGGTGGAAGGGCTGGAACGCTTTCTGGTAGTGGTTGTGAGGGGTGAGGCAAGGCGCTGCTGGTGGTTGGGTGCATCCGGTGGGGCGAAGGGATATGATCGGCCCTCGGGGCCCCGGATAGATTGCGTGAAACGTAATTCCGGGGTGCCGGAGGTGCCCTCAATTCTATGGTGAGCAATTGACCCCAAATGACCCCAGGTATTTCTACAGGAGCCTACGTAGGAATAGTATATGAGGGATTTAGGAAGAAACATTTCCTGTGTGACACGTAGAGGCCCTGTGGACCATACCGGCTACACAGTAGGAATTGATTTTGTATGGGTTTCCTGTGTAGACAGCAAGAAGCGCCCAGTCTATTCTCCCTTTTTATTTGGCTAAATTGTCATTGCAAGAAAGTGCAAAACTAATTCATATGGTTCTCACAGTGCTGTGTGCGCGTTCATCCTGCAGAGAAGCTGTGCAAGAGAAAAGAGAAGCAAAAACCAAAAAGTCCAAAAATAAAGCAAATAGATCATTTTGGGGTCATTTGAGTACCACACACCTCCATGTGGTTCGTGTAGTGTCAAACCAAAAAGACCAAAAATAAGGCAAAAAAACTTGGCGCCAAGTCATTTTGGGGTCATTTAAGTACCACACGCTCAACAGAAAGCACACTAGCACTCTCAAGCACGCACACTCAAGACTAATGGTGGGAAGGGTAGTCCCGAACGGCCCACACTTGGACGTACTTTTGGTAAGTGCAGTGCCGAACGGCCAACTACTCACACTGAAACTCAAGGGTATGTATTAAGTGCCACGTCATCAAACTCATTGATTTTGAGAATGGCATTTTTGATTTTTTCTCTTTCTCGGTCCTTTTCTCTCCCCCCAAGTATTGGCGCGCCACAACATCAAAAAAGTCATCCCGGCGCGGCCCAAGCACCAACACCTCACCATGTTCCTTGCTCCGCCCGTCTCGGAAAAATGTGGAATATCGATTCTGATACTATAATAATTCAACGGTGCATCAATGACTGTTGGTAATATTAATAGACAAGATGTTGCGACATAACAACTGAGCATCAACGACGTGCGGCAAAAAAGCCAGCCAATTATTTTGACGACACTTCGCACAATCAACACGCCAGCAGCCTGCGGTGGAGAGTGTCAGTAGAAGATAATACATAGCAGCATCATTATTATATATTAGGCCAAGGCGCATTCTCTCTAATTTCCGGCCATTACCCCCACGGACATCTACAATAAACCATGCCTTTCGCGTCGTTGGTTCTCATAATCACAGCCGACCGCCGCCAAACTTTCGAAGCACTTTTGGCACAACTATGCTATCGGAAGCAAACCGTATGCGTGCGGTATTGGATATAACGAAATTCACACAACTTCCTATGTAGTGGCTTGCATCTGCGGCTCGAGTGAAATGAACAAATATTACAACACCAGCGGGCACCGGGTACCGTGGGAGAAGAATAGAGATCTATCATGTTGATGTCTACAAACAGCATCAGAATAAAATGCAACACCCGATGTCCAGATAGCTGGCGCAACCGGCATGGAGCAATTAAGTTGCAACTGGGTAGATCAACGTGAGAGCGAAATGAATCGAGTGTAACAATTGCAGAAGTTCGATTTCAAGCTGAGCTGATAACTTGAAGAGCAAGCAACAATCAACTGACTCGACAACAGGACCGTCCATCTAAAACGAAAAAAAGAGCTCCTAAAAAGTTGTAACACACTCAAGCCCATCGCATCGAACGAAAACCAATTTGCCTGTTTCGGAGAATTTGTATTTGCTTCTCTTTTCTCTTCTATTGTACAGCTTTTCTACCGCGATAAGTAGCGTGCGTGGAAAGAGTTGCGGAGGTCTCCTCGGTATTCAAGATGCGAACTCAGGCACCGCGATAGCCGAGCCTCATGATTTGACGCGTTGGAAAGAGTGGCGGAGGGAGCGGAGAGATTCGCTCGGTATTCAAAATGCGAAAGTAGTATTCAAGAAGCGAACTGTGAATGTCAAGGAGTGCCAAAGAACTCTGATGTCAAAAAGTAATGTCACGTACGCGAACGCTATAAAGTTTCACTCGATTAATTAGTGTGCACCTGTTATTTTGTTCGCGGTGCCTATTGCAGCCAGAAGCTGCCCCTTGTTGAAGACAGCCATCCTCAAATCAAATTGACCAGAATTTGATCAAATTGACCAAATGACAAATGACCGATCCGGTCATTTTGATTGCTTTCGTCTGTCTTCGTCCAACTACGCTGTGTAGGTAGTTACATCTACTTACACCATTTGCAATCTTACGTTCAATCCAATCTCGGAGAAGCTTGGACAAGATGGATGTCTTAATTGAAAAATAGAAGGGGGCAGAGCTGGGGGGGGTGCGATCGAGCGCACTAAACCTGCGAAAAAGAAAAGAGAGCTCTGCGAGACAAGAGGAACGAAAGTAGGTACCTGACATGAGAGCGAGAAAGACACAAGAAGAAACAACACACAACACCTAGCATTGCAGAGCAACTTTATAGTAGGGTAACCCTTGAAAAAACACTAACACAGTAAAAGCAGTAGATGTACCAGACAAGGCCCCGAGGGCCCGCATTGCAGCTCTCTTTCTGTCCCCTCAGCTCCAGAACAGGCTACACAGCCAGGCTGCACGGCACCAGTTTGATTTCAAATTGGAGGTGGACATGGTGTCGGATGATGTCCCGTTGGACGATTGGAGAGCGGTTGGTGGTGTTTGTTTCGTCGACAGGGGTGTTGTTACGCCATTCCTGGGCGTCTGCGTCGGATTTGATGGAGGGATAGAATGTCTGAAGGAATTCCATGGCCGCAGTATAGTTTGGGAATTTTTGGCAGCGGGAGTGGGAGACACCGTCGATACATCTGCGGATATCGTCCCAGGTGGTGAAGAAGACGCCTATGGAGGCCCCGCCTCCCTTGCCGTTGACAACGGCATAGTACCTCCTCTGGGTGTTCCCTACTTTGTTGGATTGGGCTAGACGGCGGAGGGCGGAGTTTGTTTGGCCAGACGGGGGCGGGGAGGAAACAGCGGCTTGTTGGTAGGAAGAGTTGGATGTGGATGGGGTGGGAGGATTCGTAGGAATTGGATGGTAGGTGGCGAAGGCAGGGATGGCGCAGATGTTGGCAGTGACGGTGTCTGGGGAGTACTGGGAAGTGTCGAAGTTCTGGATGAAGACGGCTGTGAAGGTCGGGGAGGTGTGGAGGTTATGGAAGTTCGGGATGATAGCAACACAGTGAGGAAGTTTGGCACAGATGTGACCTAGGATGCCGTAATCAAGGTTGATTACTGAGGACAGTAGGACGTTGGATACGACCGTATAGGCTTTCATGGCGTCGACGGTGGTGGTGGCGACTTGGGCTAGGAGTTTACTGTTGTCTTTCTTCGGTTCGATGTCGACGTAGGATGCTCTGAGCGTGGAGGAATGACATGAAACGCCTGATGGAGGTGTTTCCATGAGAGGGATGGAAGAAAGACCGGTGGTGTCGTCCTGGAAGGCCCTCGCCATGTCGGCTGCGAGTGGACTGCAGTTGGAGGCGAAGACCACTGCAAGGATGGTTGTGTTTTTTCTGCGGAAGGCGAAGGGGTCTGACTGACATTGCGGAGGTGATGGTGTGGTGGTTGTCACATTGGAGGGAGGAGGGAAGGGGTTCTCCTTTGTTTGTGATCATTAATGCAGTGGCTTTGTAGATGTCAGTAGCTAGGTGGCGGAGTGTAAGAGGGTTGGGAGGCTGATTCTTTGAGAGGACGAGCTGGGCGTCAACTCCCGTGAGGACACCCAACATGGATTGACTGGAAGAATTGACTGGATCCATGAAGAAGGTAACCGATCCGTCTGAAACGTAGGGGGGGAGGTGGAGGATGTTCCCCTGGGGGCGGACATTGCAGAGGGATGCCACGAATGTGGTAAGTTTGTGGATGTCGGATTCGGGAAAGATGAAGGAGGGTTCCTTGTGGTTGGTGGCAGCTCTTGGGTGAGATAACGCAAAAACCCCGAATGGGACTCTTCTCCCGATTGGAAGTAGTGAGTTGGGCACAATCCAAGATGTCGGTAGGGAGGCCAGGAAGGTTGGAAGAGAGCATCTCGTCAATGTTTTGTTTGATGCGAGCAAGGGAGATTGGGTTGCCCTGTGCTTTGGGGGTGAGATTGAAATGGAAGGTAACATGGGGACGACGAACCATCTCGCCCAAAGTGAGATCTTTGGAGAGGTGGCGGGTTTGGAGATTGAAGTCATCAAGTACATACTATCTATCAACATAAGAAGAACATATTATTGACCTACTATATAAGTGCTTGTCGTTTCTTCCCCCCAAAGTCAGCAGTTATCTACAATACTAAGAGGCAATTCAAAGATGGCTCGCTCTATATCTAAATATTATCGTCCATTATTCATTGGAGTGACCTTCACTGCCTTATCATTGAAATCATTTTCGAATTACCGCCTCCTCCAGCCTCCCCAAGAAAAAGAAACAACTCTTCCCACCATTGCCACCATAAAAAACTTTCCTGAGAATGCCATCCAGAGGAATGCTGGGACCGGATGGAAACTGATGAATTTAATGGAGGAAAGTAAAAGAGGAGAAGACATCTGTGATTTCGTACCTTTCAAGTCTACCACTGGCAAAACTGCAAAAATGTGTGTCCACACCAGCAGGGATTACGTTTCAGACAGTATCCGCAACAACAATCGATGGGGTGATTGTGACCCACTCCCTGCACGTTGGAATTCAGCGAAGACCGGGGCAAAGAATGAAGTATATGTTGAGATTGGGGCTAACATTGGAAGCTGTGTGATGGAAATGCTCATGAGCACTGATGCAAACATTGTGGCATTTGAACCTACGCCTAGAAATTATGAAATCCTATCAAGAACCATGAGTTTGTTGGATCCGGAATATCAGAAGCGTGTTGCTTTATTCCCAATTGCATTAGGTTCAGAGTCAGTCAAATCACAGGTGTACTCTACTGAGGGGAACATGGGCAACTCAGTTGTGGGAAAACCAATTAAGGATTTCAGAACGCAGAAAGTGAATGAGCCAGTTGACATATTCATTGAACGGATTGATTCAATCCTATCCCACAATGTTTCGGTGCCCTTGATGAAGCTAGATGCACAGGGGTTTGAATGCCAGATTTTGGACGGTATGTCTCCTGAGATTGCAACCAACATTCGCCAAATCAAGTTTGAGCTGGCTGGGGAGTGGCTTAGGCAGCAAGGCTGCATGGACTTGCTGCCCCGTCTTCGTAATTTTGGATATGTCATTAATGATGAAAAGGGAGATGTAATTGTTGCTGATTCGGTAAACTGTGGTGTGTGTGATGCATATGCAACCAAAAAATAGAACCAAAAGAGAAAGAGAGGAGAGAGAGAGAATGATTTAACATCAGACACAATATATGACTATGTTTCAGATGTGTCTGGTTGAAGAATTAAGTAAGAGAGAGAAGGTTTTAACCCAACATGCCTATCCAATATGGATATGGCATTCCTGCTGTCAGTTTCTTATCTACTAGTATTACTATAATAATAATAAGTTTTTGTGCTTGTGCTCGACTGTGAACTGTGACTAACATATCACTGTGAATATGGCAGTGAACAGCTTCTCTCTAGTAGCCCATTATAGTTGGTTGCAATAGTATAGAAGTACAGTTCCACTGCTCGTACAAACTATGCATGAATCGGCCATGGTATAGCTTCGTAAGTGACCTGATGAGGAGCAAGATGGGCGAGCTAGTACCAGCACACATTCCGCCACCAAATCATATATAACGCTGTCACTATAGCTATAGCTTCTAGTGGCCCATTATAGTCGTTATTATGATATTATAGAAGTGCAGTTCCACCGCAGCTCATACAAACTGCGCATGTACATGTATCGGCTAGCATCGTAGGTGACCTGATGAGGTCCAATTTGAATTTGGATTTGGGCTTGCTGCAAGCATCACATTCAACAGCTCTTTTACTTGAGATTTTGTCTTCCGTCTCATAATGACATTATGTCACTCGATTATAGTATTTCGTCTGCCTTCTTTTGAGACGGGATGTTGAGGTGCTACTTTTTCTTCGTCCTTATTGCTTTTATGTTTTAAGTCCTACCTTCACTACTGGTGTCTGATGTGACATTTACGGAGCGGTGGGCGGGATCCGCAAAAATCAACAAATCAAACATCAAAACCAATCAAGCGGGCCGGTTAGATGAGCAATACAGCCAGCCGATCGCATACACGATTGTAGGAGGATGGTAAGATTAAATGAGCTAATTTGCCACGCACATTCATTATTATTATATATTTTGCAACGCATTATTCTCATCATAACTATATTGTCAACAGAGCTCGCTTCAGAAGCAAAAGCATAAGATGTGTAAGAATAGCATCGCCACTGCCCCATCCTCTAACCGATCACGTTCCCGATCCAAGGCAGGCTCCCGACCTTCTTCTTCGAAGCCAGCATTTCCCGATGCAAAGTTTGATAAACATGGATGTTGTGTCAAGCACGAAACGGTGCAACTAGCGGAGCAGATCCGACAAGATGGGCGATTGTTGTGGAAAGAGGTCAAGATGGTAAGTTAATAATATCTACATGCTCTCTTTTTCATTGAAATCATAATGCATCGTAGCCTCACTTCAATGGTCCTGCCTTTTCTACTTACAGACGTGCCCCAAATGTGCATCTGAGCACCACAAATCTCGTCGCGTCACATCTCTTGGGGGTGCAGGTAAGATCAAGAAGGGTAGAACCGTTCATGGTCTTCCCAATCCTCTCCGAGACCATCAGAAAAGTGGGAGAAACATGGATGTCGAGTTTAATACACCATTTGATGACCATGGACGTTGTCATCATCATCCTAGAGTTCAAATGGCGACCAAGAAAGTTCGAGGGGGCTGGAAGATCCTCATGCCTGCTTGCCCCAAATGCATAGAGGCCAAGTATGACGAGGATTGCAGTGTGGCAAGTAGTAAAAGTGGTGGGAGCAGAAGTAGCCGTCGTTCAAAAGGGAGGGACGCCGATGATGGTAGTGTCTCTAGCAGATCAAGCAAACGGAGCGTGACATCTCGCAATCCGCCGGCGTTGGAGGGTGCGAAATTCGATAAGAATGGATGCTGCACAAAGCATCCATGTCTACAAATCGCCAAGAAGAAACTGCTTGGTGGGTGGAAAGAGTTCCGCTCATGTCCCAAATGCCTTGACCCAAGCTACGATGACATGAGTGAGGTGGCTTCTGTCTCATCAAAGCGATCTACTACGTCGTTTCGCTCTACAGGAAGCAGGAAGAGCACGAGAAGTGTCAGGAGTAATTCATCAAGAAAAGGTGGTAGGAAAACTGACAGGTATGGAATGCTACCCTTTGACGAGGAGGGATACTGTCATGCTCATCCAAGCGTGCGGATTGCCAAGAAGAAAGCATTAGGTGGTTGGAAGGTAAGAAGCCAGAGGAATCTGCATACATATATCAACCGCGTCCTTCCTTGCTTGCAATCAACTCAATTCATTACTTCTCTTATATCCCCAGGTCATCCATGATATTTGTCCCGATTGCGCCATTGACGCATCCTCCAACGCCGGCTCTACTCGCTCCCGCGGATCATCACGCAAATCATCTGGGACAGGTCGATACTATGATGATTCTGGATCTGATGCTTCTTCCTTTAAATCAGATCGTTCCGCAAATTCGTCGAGGTCTTCTAGGAAGGTGAAGATCCGCGTGAAGGCAATGAAGTATCAAGATGAAAATGGTAAAGAAGGGAGGTATACAGGTGACGTCAATGACGACCATCAACCTCATGGTCAGGGGAAGATAAAGTACAAAGATGGGACCGCGTTTGATGGTGTTTGGAGTGAAGGTAGTCAGGTCCACGGCAAGAGCTATCGAGCCAAGAGCAGCAGAAGCGGTAGCTCTGGTAAGAAGAAGAAAGATGATTGGTCGAGTGGAAGACGTGAAGGTGAGGGGGGCAAGAAGGTGGTGAAAAGGATGAAGTGGTTGGATTACTATGGAGACCCGGGGGAGTACACAGGAGAGGTTGATTCCTCTGGTATGCCAGATGGCAAAGGTTCTATGAAGTATGACCATGGATTAATTCAAGACGGAAATTGGAAAGGTGGACAATTTGTCGAGGGAAGTGATGAAGAAGTTGGAAAGAAGAAATCGAATGCAAAGGCGAAGAAATCTAGCAGAAGGAAGGAACCTTAATGTATGTGTATGTGTAACATATGTGTATCGTTAAACTGTGTGAAAATATTACAAGCTGCAGTCTGCATAGTGAGTATGTAAAGAGTAAACGCTCATAGAGTTGTTCGTATGTGTTTAGCATTGCAATTTTGATCTGTTATATATTTATATCTACGCCTTTCGCTTTTTGCCTGAGAGCTTTTCATTTCCCTTTTTCTCTGCTTGTGCTGCATTTATAGCTGCCCCTTCGTATTTAGCGACGAACTCGGCAACTTTGAATTTGCGTTTACATCCTGCATAATTCATGAATCGAACTTGATGAAGAAGAAAAGAGGCGAGTTAGAATATATAGAAGCAGAGATATTTGAGAGAAACAACTACATAAATGGCTCTGACTCACTCTTTCCAAAGATGGGACGCTCCTTCCAGCCCATATCATGTATGCCCATTATCGACCACCCGACTCCGCAAAATCCGTTAGGGTCAATTCCGTCATAAGCGTATCGATCATTGAAATACTGAGCTGTGGCTAAGGCATAGGAAGGAGACGTTGTCCATTCAAGAACCTTCTTCGCCCAGTACATCCTCAAAAATCCATGCATGGTGCCCTCTCTAACTAGCTGTAGCTGTGCTGCATTCCACAGATCATCATGCGTCTCACCCTTCTCGAGCTCTTTCCAAGTGTACAAGTATTCTCTTTCGTCAGTGGAGTGCAGCTCAAGACTATCTCTTGCCCAGTCAGCTGCTCCACCCAAGGAATCTAAATATATTTGAGGCGCGACTAGGTGAGATGTGACTAAAAGCAAAGCTGCAAATCACACATCATAAATGTGAAAGACATACCATAATTATCTCGAGTGTAGTAAACATAATTGTCACTCAGCTCACGCCGAACTACCCCTTCTTCAATATAAGCCGCTGTCCCATTAGAATGCTTTTTCAATGCACGCACATCCAAGGCCAAACGCTGAAATGACACCTGACCGTAGTTTATCCAAGGACTGAGGTTACTGCAGACGGAAGGAAAATTGGGGTCATTGCGAAGCGAGTCAAAGTTTTTCAGTCCATGATGCGAAGAAGAGCAGAAAGCTCGAAAACGTTCCATTGCCGTTTCATGACCAGCTTTCATGGATGGGATATGGGCAATAGAATCGTCTAGATCCAAATATTTCTTCAGCTCGTCCCAGTCATACTCATTCTTTGCAGTCAATCCATCATCATCTAAGTGGTCATTCCCTGTAAAGGAAGGAAACTGTGTGCAATAATCAGCAAACACTTTATTGATCTTTGGCCGTAATGTACGAGCTCCAACTTCTCTTTTGGGCGAGGCCATCCACACCGGCACAATATTGTGAGCATCCACCTGAATCAATGGCACCTCACTCTGATCAAACAATGGAGCTGCTTGATCTTCCATGCATTTCCGAGGAAATCTCAAAGGACTCATATCACACACCACAGCAAGAGCATTATGAGAGGATGATGTACAATGAGAATGAATAGTTTCTCCGACAGATTCACGTGATGTTGGACATATCACATCAAATGGAACCTGTGACGATGACAATTCCTTAGCAATTACCTGTAGCCCATCTAACAAAAACACACCATGTCTCTCAGTCAATGGCATATCTGCAGGAGCTGGAGGAGAACCATCCTCCCCCTCCGCAGCAGTTTCACTCGGAGGAGGGGGAAGCGCATATACCACTCTCAGAGGAACTTGATTTTGCACAGCAAGACTCTGTGCAAAGAGTAAGGCCCAGTTGTCACATGTTCTCACATCACGTTGCATCCAATAGAATATACATGGATTCTCCACTGTTTTTTTCTCACGAGGGAGGGAAGTAGAGGTTGTGAGAAGTTTGCTACGAGTTTGATCAAAATCAGCGGTGATTAGAGATTCTGGAGCATGAGGAATGGCTGGATATTCCTCCTTCTTTTTCTTGGACGACATCTTTCGTTTTGCTGTTGTCTTCTTCTTTGTCTTCTTCTGAGTTGCTTTTACCTTGCTGACAGCCTCGGAAGAAGTCGTTTCAGTTCCTTTGGATTTTTTTGCCTTCTTCTTCTTGGTCTTCTTTGCGGCAGCAGTTTTTTTTGCTGCTGTTACCTTGCTGACAATGTCCAGATCACTAGATTCTGTTCCTTTTGCACTGGCGTAAAGTATTGGTGTTTTGCCTGTGTAATAATGACGTTGACGGCTATTGTGATGGTGATTGTTTGCAAAAGCTGATGTTATGTGACGCTGACGAACGAAGCTGTTCTCCAACAACTTTTGGGAGAATGACACTGCAGAGCAAAGCGGCGCTGCCTTTGACGAATAACAGTACAGGGCACAGTAGAAAATGCTCCTCTGTGCTCGAAGGTGCATTGGATTTCGTCTGGAGTATCGTGAGTATGTTAGGGACGGCTGCTACTATTGTGAGGTCGTCGTACAAACCATGGATGATGAGTGGGTGATGGATGGGTATCTTATTAGTGGCGGGAGGTTTTCTCTTTGACACTGTATGTACGTACCTACCAACCTTCTACTTTTTGGCGTGCCAACTGTCCCTCCGGGGGCAACTTCACGCAGTGACCGAATTATTTTCTGAACGAGACTATAAAAGGTGGTCTGGAATAGAGTAATGGTAGAAGTAGAAGCAATGGAGTTCTGAGAAATGACACATGATTGATGAAATATAGAGTAACAAAATAAAAGACAGAGTGCTAGACTACAGGTACATAGTATGAAACTTCATGATTACCAAGTACAAACACGTCATAATCACGCCGTGAAGGTACCATCCTCATTATTCACTGTGGTTAGTCACATTTCCCTTTGACATGATCGAAGGGTTGTTCGCATTGTCAATTTCCATTGCCGAAGAATCAGTTGTCGAGGGAGCTTGCGCTTGTGTCGCAGCATTGAGCAGATCAGAGTATGCCTTCGTAACAGGAGGTGGGTTGCGTTTCATCTTCTTTCGAGCTCGATAGAACCAACTTTCAAGGCGTTTCTTGTCTACACCAGTTTCTTCAATGATTGTTTCCTTCTGCTTCAATGATGGCATTAAATTGATTGGAGCGTGCGTTGCTACCCATTTGTCCATGTAGGTGTTCAATTCCTTTGATGACGGTTTTACGTCACTTTGTGACGACTTCTCCCCAGCTGTTGGCGTGTTGGTGGTACTATTTGCATCAGACGAAGCCGCAGGAGAAGACATGGATGCTTGTGCAGAAGCAGTGCTGGCTGCCTTTGACTTTGGCCCATGTGTATTGTGCGGTTGAGGTAACGTCAGAGTAATTTTTTGGAACGTGTTGAACTTCAAAGATTCCATGGCCCTCAGATCTGGAACTTCACAGTTGTCTTGACGATATTGTCGACAATCCTTGGTCTTTGTCTCTAATTTACGTTTCTTTGTCATCGGCTTTTGATCAGCATTGACATCCACAGGAGCAGTACCTATAGAAGCATGCTTGATCTTGATCCCTCCTCCATGTGATTCATTCCAATCAAAAGAACGAATGCTGATGCTGATGTCTTTCACCTCCTTCCGCCTACGCCCAAATCTAGCCTCACCTGCCTCAGTCATTCCAAAGGAGACTTCATTATCATCAACATTGACTTTGGAGATGTGATAGAGCTCTTTTCCATGCAACCATCAGCAATAGTTCTAACAGTACCAAGGTCAATGCCCTTGAGAGAACGAATACGGATGCCTTCCACTTCATTCTTTCTGCGCTCAAATTCAGCTACTCCTTCCACAGTCTTTCCAAAAGAGAATTCATTATCATCATCATCATTGACTTTGACTTTGGAGACTGATGGACAATTCCAAATTTTGGCGGGCTTCATCATTTTTCTTTGAATTGATAGCAAAACTTGATGCCTCGAGCTCTCGTGCAGGAATTGAAATGGCATGAGCTGAACACGATGCAACAGCCGGCTTAGCCTTCTTATGCACAGGATGAGTATGTTTCCAATGCAAGTAGTAATGACTTATGTGTTGATTTAAGTGTCTAGGCTTATTATGAGGGGACTTCTATCATATGAAACGAGTATTTTCACCCTATTGCTCAACAGTTCATTACAACGCATAGAAATCCATATGCGCAGCTGAACAAACCGATATCGGCTCCTTGAAAAACGATGGTATCCAACTCAATCTACCCCGATGTAGACTGTGAGAGCAGAATATGTCAGATTCTATGGTATCGTTTGTTTCTTTGCCGTTTCCAACAAGGAAAAAGTTCACTTCCACCTCAATTGCCAAGTTGTACCCTGATCGTGATGTTGGTGTTACAGATTGTATTTCTATACCACTGTCTTTATTGTTAAAAGACTTCTTTCCATTGGCTAATTTGAATCTTCCCTTGCTAATCTTGTTTGGGATCCAATCATTCAATTCACTCATACTCAGTTGTGTTAGTAGTGGTTGATACCCATCAATGTTAAGAAACATATGGATTGCTCCAGGTTTGTAAGGAGGGTAATCCCTAGAAGAAGGTGGCACCAGTCCATTCAAAATCCCGATGGATCCAGGTGCAAACGTTTCGAATTCCACAGTGCCTATTCTGTTGGTGTCAATTAGACTGTCATTCTCATTATTTGTTGTTGTCGATGCTATTGGCACTGATGCACGGCAGTCACCCTCCTCTATACCCGGGCGTATCGATGAATATGTCCCATTGGGACGTGGCTGCCACACTTCCATGGTGACTTCTTCGTTCTCCCTTGTAGCAGCAGCACCACCGTTGCAAGAAAATAGATTTGCTTTTATGAAAATGGGCACGTTGTCTTTGTAGTCGCTGCGCCAGAATGACCAATGAGCAGCTTTATGCAGTTGATTATTACCGTTCGATGACGATTCTTCACAAACGTGTGTCTTCACAGGAGCGTTCGGTTTGTATGCCTGTGCTGTTGCTTCGCCTCCAACGAATAATGAGGTGTCAACCTTACTGGGCACAAAACGGCTGTCGCATATCTTTTCATTTGTGGGATGATGATTGTCAGCGTCGTCGGTCCCAATGGCCAAGACGACGGCGACACCGCATAAGAAAAGAGAAATAGATGCCACAATCATCCACCTGTTGTTGCCTTGATAGCGTCGGCGTGTCATCGTTTTCACTATGGTTTGCTGTGTTTTGTCGTTTGTGAGAGGGAGGAAAGTTATCAGTGAGAGGGCCACCCCCCTAAGTCTGGGTTTATGGGAGTAAAATACACAGATAATGGGTACAAAGATAAACATTATCACCCGGATGAGCATTAATCGAGGGGTTCGGGGTTCGGGGCGCAGGCCCGTTGTCCGTTCCTCTCAGAGGAATTCAAAAATTCGGAAAATGAATACTGCGAAGATAAGAGGATGAAGTGTAATGAAAGGTAATGAAGCACAGTCGTTAAGAGATATGCTCCGCTTTGCTAATAATGAGGATGAGATCATGTGCCATGCTCAGATATTATTAATATTATAAATGCAAATGGAAGAGTTCGGACGTGAAAGATGGTGGTGGATGGTAACAATAATGCCACAAGCGACAACGATGATTTCTCATCTGAAGACATTGATGCTCTCTACAACCTAAATGATGACACTTTATCCACAACAACAACATGTCCTAAGTCGTTTCATCCTGGTGATCATGTATGGATGAGGTGTGAGGCAGCGGGAGGCGTACTGTACCAGCACCACGGAATTGTTCTCTATGCAAATAATAATGCCGACCAGAAACACCAAAAACAACTCCTCAAGATTGCTGATTTTACTGCTCCTGATAATGGCACATTTGCCATTCCGGATAGTATAGCAAGTGGATCAGTCTTGAATTCACATCATCGCTTACCTCATTGGCATGGAGTGCGTATCACCACGTATGATTTACTGGAATCGGAATGGCATAAGGAAGAATATCCAGGACACAACTGTGCAGATGACGATGTTATAGTCTTACAAAGAGTCAAATTCTTACTGTCAAATCCACATCTTATCCCCAAATACGATTTACTGGAATCCAACTGTGAGACAGTAGCAGTATGGTGCAAGACGGGCACCTTCCGTACCTTTCAAGTGGCTGGATTGGTAGATGGGGGGAAACGAAATAGTGCCACCGTGGCCGCATCTAGTGTTCTTGCGTCAAGTTTGCTTGGACCACTGGCCTTACCAGCTATTGCTGGTGCGGCACTCTCTTACTCGGCATTGTTGATGAAAGAGAATAGTAATGAAAGTATGTGGAGGGAGCGAACAAAGATTTTGAATGATGAGTTTCAGAGGTGGCAAGAAGGGCAAGAGCAAGTTTGCGTAATACTGTGAAAGGAGGGGGGCTTTCCTCACATGATGTATCACGGCATACATGTTTGTGCATATGAAATATGTAGTGCAAGAGAGACTGACTGTATGTAATAACAACAAAGTTCATAAGTTATACAACATAGCTACAATATTAAACGACTTAACTCATCGACTTTCTTCTCATGTTGGGCTCAAAAACGTTGCATGAATGCTAGAATTGAGCAAATAAAGCCCTACGCCAATCAGGATCCCTCCGCCGAACATATGATCAATAGGTATGTGGTCATCCATCAACGGTGCGTTGTAGTTGTTCAAAAAATGGCCAATGAAGTACAAAGCAAGAACGATCGGAGCAATATGATTTGTGAAGCTATGTAAGCGTTTATCTTTCTGGACAACCGAAGCATCTGTCATGCTGCTCATGATTGGGTCATCGAGTTTCACAAGAGTGTCCCTGTGATCATGAATTTGTTGTACGTGCAAGAATAATGGCTGTCGCTGTCGAGCTGAGACTGAGGTGATTACTTTTTTGTGTGCGATGAATGAGCTAACACATGGCACGAGGAAGAGGAGTATTACTGTGAAACGCTTCATCATTGTTAGTACAAGCGTCTGTGTTCAGTTTTTTATGAGAGTTCTGAGGTAAAGAAGAGAACACCACGTGACTGACATCAAAGAGATAAAAATGAGAACGCTGATATATTTCTCATGATACAGAAGGTAAGAACCCGAACGAAACACTGTTTTTGGCCGTTATGTACAAGCTTTCCGGAATAGTGGCGTAGATAGAGGTACGTAAGGGTAGATACTACTAGTGAGTTGACTTCCCTGACCCATCGACGGAGGTGCCGAGGTATGATGAGGGTTGGTGGTCGGTAGTGGGGTATGGGTTATGGAAATGATATGGTGGTGGACAAAATCACTGTGCAATCGATAAGGATATCAATATCAAGAATAAGGTGTTAATTTAGAGCAATTCAGAAGAAACCCAGGGCACTATTTCAGAACGACTGAGGTCATTCCCAATAACCTTCATCGCAGAATCCTTCATGTCTTGATCAGGCCACCATATATGATTCCTGCAACTTTTGTTCCATCCACAAATCTCAGGAATTTCTGATGATTCATGCACATAATCCAAACTCCTCAAAATTTCTGCTACTTTCTTATCATTTGAATCAGTTAAGCCGCTCACCCCTTCAGTAAATATCACAGGTCGGCTCGTCTTTATCAAATCCATTGCTCCTGTAAGCAACTCTGATTCATGGCCTTCGACGTCAATATGCAACAGTGCTAAATTTGTGATATTCTCAGAGTCGAGAGTAATCATGTTTATCTGTTTCTCGCCTCGTTTTAGCCCCAAATTTACTCCCATATGTTCGGTTGTGCTTGTAAATACAGTCCCTGTCTTTGCGCTATATACAGTGACATGTGTGCATACATTACCAATTAAATTCAAGTGTGCAGTGTTCACCATGTTGTTGACATACATTGGAGAGGGGTCCACTGCAATCACTTTCCCAGGCTTAGTTGTCAACTGCTCGAGCATCATGGCCCATGGGAGTGCGTTGTCGCCGATCCAGCTGTATACAACAATAGAAGATAGAAGTAGAACAATAACATCATGAATGATTGGTTATGTTCAACAGAAGGACATTGCTAAAAAGAAAGATACACAAATAAAAATGTAACTCACCTCCCTGTGTTGATTATGTTCTTTGTCGGATCGAGCACCCCCGCCCGAAACAGTTTAGCAATTACTCTTCGAAACAAACGCTCTGTCACTGATCTTGGATGCATTGCCTCTCCTCCCTTCTTATATTCCCTTCCATCAACATGCAGATAGATTTCCTCTTCGGGGAAGTGGATTCGATACTTTCCATACTCGCCGGGGTACTTGTCCCGGTGCCGGGTACTTGTCCCGGTTCGTCTGTACTGTTAATTTATTTTTTCATTTGGATGCAGACTTCCTTCATCGGCTACAGAAGGATCGCACTTTGGGAGGCAAATAATACCTTCTTGAACGGCAGTCAGGTTGAGTGGTTTGCAGAGCGGTAGTTGAAAGAGCAGATTATTTTTTGCAGTTTCTGAGGTACTCTTCTCAATATTAATTTTGTCACTAATCTTGTTGGACGTAGTTGTAGTGTCTGCATTTTCCTCAATGTCAATATTGATTTTGTCACTACATAGGCCAATCCAGCCAATAGCAAACGCAATGACCGCTGCTACCAACACCCGAGAGATTCTGCGATGGTGCATGAATTCATAGCTATGAGTTACAATGTTCATTGGATCTCTCATGATATGTTTTCTTGGTTAGAAGGTACTAGATCGGACCAGGGAGGTCCGCTAGATGGGCGGTTAGTATTTAGTAAAAGGTATTGTGTACTTTCGACTTAGATTAATTTATCAATGGATGAGAAGCTCGGGCCAAACAACATTGTTGACATAGGTTTGGTCAGGAGTGAGGTGATCTTGTATATTGTCAAATTCGTCTTGATTGGCATAGATGTGAAGGCCTTTGGGGTCCCCAGTGCGGCCATATCCAACGTACACGTGACCATGCATGAACACACTTGTTGGAAGTTCCACTCCAACCACGTCAAGAGTCTGACCTTGTGATCTGTTAATCGTAAGGTAATATGCCAGCAATATTGGATATTGTCTTCGGATGAAAGGGACGCCTAATTTCGAATCATTGCATTGCATTGGAAGCCGTGGAACAAGGATGTCAGGACCATGGGAATCAAGCGGTGCCAATCTCAACAAATTACTACTATTATAATGTATTGATAGATATTGTTGCCTTGTGATAATGTAGAAGAATAGCCTGTATTCGGGTGCAATGAGTTGAGTTCGGTGATGTGAGAAATGATGCATCTTGTGCTGTGCAGCTCCGTAGATAGCAGGAGATGGATGGTCAATTCTCATTTTTAGTACCCATTATGGGTACTGATCTACCAGAACTTGACCCTAATTAAATGGAATACTTAATAAATTTTCGTTTATTTATAATAATGCTAATATTTGTAAGCACAACTAAGGCCCGTGCGTTCCGCGGTTTTAATTTGGAGGGTGGCGGGCAAGAACCAGTGATAGAAAAGAGTTCAACTCTAGAGTTAGAGTTCGCAATCCTAAAAAAATTAAGAGTTAGCAAGAGGTAGAGTTAGCACTATAAAAATTTTCAGAGTTAGGAAGAGTTAGAGTTAGCAATCCTAAAGAAATAAAGAGTTAGGAAGAGTTAGAGTTAGCAATACTAAAGAAATAAAGAGTTAGGAAGAGTTAGAGTTAGCAATACTAAAGAAATAAAGAGTTAGCAAGAGTTAGAGTTAGACATTTCAGAGCTAACTCTAAGCTAACTCTAGAGTTAGCACCATAAAATTTTCTAACAGTTAGCAACAGTTAGGTTTAGTAGGTAGCAATCTATGACCCCAATAACTACACCTACAGTCTACAAGAAAGAAACCCCCAGTTAAACAGCGATGCCCGAATCAATCTAGTACAATGATAGACGAATTGCGATCTGAATCTGAACCCTCTGAAAGGAATTCTGCCATAGTCATCTCTGCTGGCACTGGCGCATGACGCATCTCTGCTTCAATGAGACGTTCTAGGTTCCAGCACTTTAGAGCATCCTCCGTCTGCCTTGACTTCCAAGTTTTGGAAGCACATCTGCGTTGATACTCATCAGCCACTTCCTTTGGATCAACATACACAGTTGGAAGAATGGTGGAAAGCATGGCAAGTCTTTCGTATGTTCTAACAAGAAGCCTAGTTCTTCGTGGAGCAGAGATGTATCCTGAGAGGCTGAAGAAGCGTTCGCATCCAGCTTCCGCTACTCGGCGAGACGCCATCCTCTGCACGATTATGAACAAATTGGGAAAGACGTTCTGGTGATCCTCGAAGAAGCTCATGACATCAAAGCGACCTTTCTTCTTTTCAATATAGTCAACAAGATTCTTTCCAGAAGGCAAATCTCTCCCCTTCCCAGTGATGTCCCTGCCAACGTGAATTTCTCTACCTATATCCTCATCGCCCAATGTTTTGCTATCAGGTTGTTTCCTACCATATATTGGCTGGTACTTACTCCGCTTGTATACCTCAAACGCTTCTAATTCTTTTTTCGCAAGCTGATAATCTAAAGAAGAGCCGGTAGGAGGAAGGATACCATCTCTACTGTCAGGCTCATCACTCGAATCAGAAAGGATGCGTTCATTACCACTCTCGTAAAGGTCCTGCAACCACTTCATTATATCATGGCGTGCATTATTGTATTGCACCTCAGTCATCAGTTCTGTCTCAGTAATCAGTGGTTTGAGGCCAAACAAAGGGTTGAGAAGGGTGGCTGCTCCGAATGCGGGGGTTAGTTTCTCCACATCATCACCTATTGCAACACGGTGCTCCAAGTCATCAGCATATGTTTTTTGAAATATTTCAATTACTTTCTCCATCTTCACCGCACCACCTCGGAATTGCTTGAGCTCCTCTTCAGCTTCAGTTGGGTCAACATCGTCGTCATGCACAAGCACATCACACACACCACGCTTTCGCAAATCTTCCGTGCCATGGTAATGCGAGACATCTGAAAAAGAAATGTAGCAACACATGCAAAATTAGTTGCAGTGTGTGCGTTCACAACATCACAGTAAAGCATAATCCACTTACCAGAGTGCATTGGGAATGCACCCAACCTGCTTTGTTCGACAGCATATCTCAGTTCAAAAAGTACATACGACCAAGCTTTGCGGCTGTTGTCTTGGGCAAACAAGCTTAGGTTTTTTGCACCATATGATGCAGCCTCGTATTGACGGAGAATCATCTTATCACTCTGAGTGTATTCAAGACGGCTGCGGTCTTTATTAGACTTTTCATCATCTTCAAGCAAGTTATAGTCTGCTCCGCCCACGGCAAGAAGGGTATTCAGAGTTTCGGATACATCACCCTGGATAATGTTGGCACGCTTAGTCTCAGAATACACCGCATCCCATCTTGTATCATTTGATGGTTTTGGTCCTAATATAGGATTGCGTTCTCTTTCTTCTTGAATGCCCCTAAGCGTGGACGATCTTTCTCCAGAGCGGAAAATTCGAGCTTGGATTTCATGGCTCTTCTTCATGACTGCGCCAAGCTCTGGATTGGCAGGCTCTGCAAAATCAATGGTCCCACCAGCATAACCAAGGGAGCGTTGATTCTGATGCGCAATACAAATTGTTACATCGGCATCGTTTGCACGCCGTGTGCGAGACGAAGCTTCTAACTCGGCTACAGATCCAATAGAATTTGAAGCCCCATCTGCACAAAATTCATTGATGTCACCTTCACGAATAGTCAACTCATTACAACTTTCACGCATCCATGTAGTAACCTTAGCAATGGATTTGGATCCCTTGAACTTCTCAAAGTTTGCAACGTATTCAAGCACAGAAAGCGTGGGGCGGTCCTGTTGGTGTAATGATGCAGGTGGATGCGGTGTGTTAGATACATGGGTAAAAAGTAGACACGACAGATATATAATTGAAGACATACCGACAAGAGTGCATCCTCATCGTGCAACTTCTTTGCTGTTGCATCGCTCATGAACAACTGCCGACCATCTTCCAACATATAACTGTTCGCAACCATACTAACAAGAAGAGCGCCAAAGCACTCCTTCCGATGAGGATCTGTCCACATGTCAGTCTGCACGGACAGAAACGTTTCTCCCAGCTTATTTCTACGCTCCTTGAGTATCTTTGTAAATTCAAGCACAGCTAAATCAATAAGTACCTCCAAAATGCGAGTTCTTTCAAGTCGATACGGTGGACGATGGTTTGGGTTCACCTCATTCAGATATTGCTTGAAGTGAAAGTTATCAAAGATACTAAGTGGGCACTTGCACGACACTGCTGCCACTACCGCAAGGACACGAAGATGCAAATCATCTGACACTTCGATAATGTCGATAATGTCGACCCAGTTACACCGCTTGTTCTTTGTTTGGTATCATTACGCCACTTTACAATACGAGCCAAACGATTGGAACCAGCAGAACTCAACTTAATAATTGCCGTCGCTACTTTCCAAATCTTAGATTTATTAAATTCCTCCTTATTGTTTTGATGATGCCATACAAACGTGTACATAGAGTGTTTGTGACCTGTATGCAAATAATTATGAGTCATGAGTGGCATGTTGATAGAACACATATAATGAACACATTATGAGTCATGAGTGGCATGTTGATAGAACACATATAATGAACACATATAAATATTAAGAGTACTCACGCCATTTCTGCTTCAATTTCGTTTTTCCAGCGGCGGGACCCTTCTCAATAACATGAGAATGCAGCTCTCCATCAGGAACGAACTCTTGCTTCATTACTTCATCCGGTCCCAAGATGCCTTCAGTTATTGCTCGTTCAATATCTGAGCAGTCATCTGCTGCACTAATCTTTCTGTTCTCCTCTGTTTGGCGTTCCAAATCTTTCTTATCATTAATTTTGCGCTGAGAATTCCCAAGGTGGCGGTTGTACGCTTCATTATCAGCGTCATATAATGATAATCGGTAACCTTTCATCTCGTCATCTGCAGTACCATCAGTATGTGGGTAACTCTGAAACTCGTCGCCTCCCTCCACAATACATTTCGAGTCATATGATAGTGTTGCCGTAATGGCTTTGTCCCCATATTTGCAGTCGTCAACGGAACGAACAGAATACTGAAACATATAGTCCTCCTCGCCGTCGGGAACATTGCGGTTATACACTGCCATTGCACTCAACAGAACTCGTGTGCCGACATACTTTTCGTGCATGGATTTTGTGGAACTGATTACTGTTACTATTTGCGAAAACAGCAGCCATCAAAGATTGTTGCTTCTTCGGTTGTTGCTTCTTCTTCTTTGCCGACGTACCGCCCTTTGCGCCGCCAGATTTCCTCTTTCCGCTGCTGCTCATTTTGTCTTCTTTTGTTGTGTTGCCGGTTTTGATGGGATGGGTGGTCCTGTTAATAACTGATATTAGAGTTAGACGGGATATGCCTTGCGGACTCTATTGGTATTTGATGTTGCAATCAAAAGCTTAATAGTCGAATTGTAACATGAAGCACTAGCATGTGAAGATGAAGGAACACAAGAGTGCGTGAGTCACCCTTCCTGGCATGATTTGCAAGGAACCATGCGATGTAAGAGGAGTGGGCCAATAAAAATCAGCCAAACTATCGAAAAAGAAGGACAGACGGTCCACTAATGGGAAACAAATTGGAACACAAGGGGGCAAACCAAGGGGGCAAACCCCTAAATATCCCTCATAATCCAGCATCGGAACTCTAGAGTTAGAGTTCGCAATCCTAAAAATTATAAGAGTTAGCAAGAGTTAGAGTTCGCAATCCTAAAAAAATAAAGAGTTAGGAAGAGTTAGAGTTAGCAATACTAAAGAAATAAAGAGTTAGCAAGAGTTAGAGTTAGACATTTTGGAGCTAACTCTAAGCTAGCTCCAGAGTTAGGCTAACTCTTTTCTATCACTGCCAAGAACTCGGTTCATGCCCTCAAAGGACATGACAGACGGTGAGTTTTTTAAGATGATGAGCAATGAGCAAAAAATATATAAACCATGGCGCAAAATACAGCACCTCTTTACTCTGCAAAACAACTCCAACACACAAACTATTAGAGAGAGCACCATATCGAGGATTCAAGTACATGACGTCCCACCTCAACAGTACCAAAGAAACGAATTAATATGGCTTCGTCGGCCATAACATCTTCTTTACGAAGTTCTTGATCGTCTTGATCTGGATAATATAAGCGGAGAAAGTGACATACAGATTTATTCTGAAGATAATAGTTCCAGGGCAGGTTCTTCTCTTCCACAGACTCAGACTGATAATAATATTTGGGAGGATATTTGTATTGACCATACTCCTCGCCGGTATTCTCAATAGTAAATTGATTAAGTCTTTCGGTAAAATGTACCATACATGCTTCAGGTGTTTCGTCTTCGTTCATACGAATGACAATACAATGTGCCGGGAAGAAATCAGTCTTGGTAGGGTCTGCTTTCAATACTTGATCAGAATCACCTTCCACGCATGCGTTACCAATGTAGACAACGTGTAGAAGTTCATTGACCTCAACAGGGTTGAGTTGTAGTTGGTATTGTAAAGGATAGAAATATCCCTCTTTTGTACGAGTCTCCTTTACCCTTGCTAAGATGTAATCGGACTTTTCGTCTCCTTCTCCTTGAGGAACATATCCACATACTTGCAATCCTTCTTCATGTTTGACAGTAGGTTTGAGAACAATCTCTTTGTGTACAAGACGTACACAAGTCTTCGCAGCGGCATCTTCATAATGATCTGACTTGTACCGTTTTGAACCCATCTTCATATCAGTAAGATCTTCGGCTTCTCTTTTAGAAGATGTCATCTTTGAAGCAGGCATTTTCATATCTTCATCAGACTTGTGCTGTTTGGAATTGATCTTGATATCAGTAGCATCTTGTACTTTGGTTTCTTTTGTAGCAGAGGAAGGATCTTTTGCAAGACCAGTACCTTTTTTCACTTTCATTTTGCGGAGTTTGTTATTCATCATTGTGCAATAATATGGTAGGTGCACATACTTTGACATGCTACGATTAATAAAGAGCTCCGATGATAATGTGCACATACTTTGACATGTTACGATTAATAAGAGAACTCCGATGATAATGCAAGGACTTACACGGAAGTATGCATGCAAGCAAGCTGTAAACATTCATGAGCCCGTCAACGATGCGAACCCAAATTTGGCAGCTCCTCTTGGTCCATAATCAGTCGCGTTTCGTGAGTTCATCGCGGCGGCTCCGTAGTTAAATCCATCGTCTCAACAAGTACCCTTGTCTAGCGACATCTATCTATCACAGACAGAAATGACTCACTCAAATATAAAGATAGATGAATGAGGATCAAGAACAAGAAGTGTGCGATGAATATCTACTAAACAACTGCAACACTCCTGTGTCACACCATAGCGTTATATAAAAATATTACACGCCATGACTTTGTCACATCGGCGAAACTCATTTTCGCGTTTATGAGAGTCCGTCCTCGCTGATTTCGTGCAACCTCCTCATCGCCTCCTCACGCCTCCTCAACGCCTCCTCACGCCTCCTCAAAACCTCCTCACGCCTCCTCACTACCTCCTCACACCTCCTCACTACCTCTTCACTACCTCCTCATGGGCAGAATTCCACGTCATGAGCACAAGAATGCTGCGAAAGGCCGTAAAGAAGTGACAATCCAAATAGATAGTTCAGTGCGTCTTCATGATGATAGCAAACGATGGAACTTTAGGAGAGGAGAAGAAGACAATGAGGATTAAGAATCGGATGAAGAATCGGATGAAAGTTGTTCTCCAGTTGCAGTTATGGCCGATAGTCAACAGCGGAGCGCCAACATCAACACCAAGAAGAAGAAGAAGAAACAGACAAATGAAGAAGGAGAAGAATGGGGCGAAAGCCAGCAGAAGAAAGATATCATAGCAGCGTTTCTAGATAGAGATTCTGGAATTCACGAATTGACGACAACACAAATCTTTGAAGATTATGCAGCCGACCATGGGTGGGTGACGGAAGCTTAATCATCACAGACAGTGGATACAAAGGAGAGCCAACGAAGGATGGTAACAGACGAGATGTCAAAAGAAATGAAGGATTACATGGGCCGTGCCAAGGCCCGACAAGAATCTTTCAATGGGCGGTTGAAGGGAACTTTCAACATCCTTGGTCATCGATTCAGGCATAATCAAAGGACTGCGGAGAAAACAATGGAGCTTCACCAGACTGCTAGTCTCATCGCTTGTTTACTCGGATACACCGAGCCAACTCCGAGCCTCTCATTCTGAGACTCCTTTCTCGCTCTGCATTTGAACCTCATTAGCGAAAGCTAATAAGGTCCTTTAGTTAGCCGAGATCGCATTAGACCACGTTGACGACCACGTCAACTTGCATCGATATCTTTGCGGAAGACAGCTGTTCTTCGCCACAAAGATTCGTCTGCTGAGCGGCAGTTCCGTACAGCAGTCAATACAGTAGCCGCATAATAAATTAAGTGCCTATCTTGATATTCACTGCTTCTGTCACTGCGCTGACAAGCATAGGCACTCTTTAGTGAATTATCAAACAGCAGCCATTCGCCTGCAATAGACAGCCAATTTGCTGTTTACTGATTCATCGACCAAATCTTCCGGCAGCCATTTGCCTGCAATAGAAGACAATTGTGGCCGATTGAACATAAATCATCATCATCATCATGGATTTCATCGTAGCTAAACAAACCGCCATGGCAACATGCATCGAGCACAAAGGGATCGTCGTCGGTCTTCAGTCTTCTGATTACACTACTAGCCAATTCAAGGCCTTCAAAAAGAGTATCTTACAAGTCCTCCGCTATTGTGATCATGTTCATCTCGTCCTGGTAGAAGCCGAATATCGTCAATATATGAATGATGCAGGCGTTGTCATCCCAACCCCAACTGATCCAGGGACCTCTCCCAATTTTACGGGATTGACGGACCTTGCTCAGATTGAACACTCCAAAGCCATTTTCAACGCCAACAAAATCGCATATTACGCTCAAGAAGGCGTATCCGATGCAATCAAGAACATTATTTCTACGAACGTACCAGAATCGATTTTGAGCGCCCTCCAAGATGAGGATCATGGCTTCGCCAACGTTACTGCCCTTGAGATGATGACTGCCATTGGTGATGTCGCCACTGATAACGAAGCCTTTAGTGTTGCCGAGATGTTGCAGCAGTACCGCACCATGCCCGATCTTGAAGCCGACGAGCCCCTCGGTAATCACTTCCACAAAGCTGAGAAGCTTGCGAAGAAATTAAGTACCGAAACTCCAAATCCTGTCCCCAACCATGGAGCATTGCAGGTTGAACTCCTCGCCCATATTAAGGCGCATGGAGGATACAAAGATGATGTCGATGTTTGGGAGGTAAAACCTCCAGCCGACCGTTCCTGGGATGACTTCAAATCCTTTTTCAAAGCATCCGATAAGAAGCGGCGTCTTCTCCTGAAGCACGGGGTGTCCAGTCAGAGCAGCCCGTTTGGGGCCAATAATGTCACTGATAACGAAATCGATGTCAAGATTTCAACAAAGGTTGCAGCTGGTTTGGCACAAATCACCAAAGTCGTTGAATCATCCCTAGACGAAGCTTTAGCGACCGTTCCCACAAGTACGAGCAATCGTATCACCTCAAGCACCGCAGCTGCTACGAAAAGGATTGAAGAACTCACCCAAGAAGTAGAGAAGTTGAAGAAAGAGAATGGGCGTAATTCCCGATCCCATGAACGTCAAAGGAAGATGAATAAGCAGTGTCCTCATTGCAACCGCTGGCATCCTTACATTGCTGAGGAGAAATGTTATGGGCATCCAAACTTCTCCGGGGAGGTCCCATCTGGATGGAAGAAAGCCGACCCCTGAAGGTCTGACGGGCCTGCAAGTGCATTAAACCCTATGGAAGAAGAGTTAGAATGGGTGATCGGCGTAGTCCTACCTAAGCGTTACGAATTAAACATCGATCAATTATCAACTCCAAATCCATATAATGTACTAGCAGAGTCTGCCAAAACAATCAATAATCGCGTTCAAGCAGAACCTCCTGATCCACCCGATCCACATCCAACCATTAAGCACGTCCAGTGGAAAGACCAAATGCGTAGTCGACGGAAACAACGCAAAGACGCAGCACGTCTCGTCAAATTGGAGCGAAAGGCGCTAAATGACGAACTCACTGTCTTATCCAATCGAAACAACCTCCATCGCACATTAGCACAAGATGTGATAGACTACCGTGTGACCAAATACCAAAACAAGCAAATCCTTAAAGGCATTCTCAAGGTGACTCCTCGGCGAGGAAAGAGAGACAAAATAAGTCCCCACCACGTCAACTGTCCCACCGCAGCAACAAAATCTCCGCCCAATGGCATCTTCCATTCTTTAACTTCACTTCGGCACAAATTCAACGACATGGCCAATTCAGCAAGTGTCGCCTTATGCAAAACGAAGGAGATCATCGGTATTAAAACAGGGATAATAGATTCGGGAGCTACAAATCACTTCGGTACGGAAGATGGAGGATTTGTGTCAACAGGTGTGCCGTCAAAGAAAATAATCGGTACAGCTAGTGGGCAACCAATGACCGCAACAGTTGAAGCGGTACTCCCAATGACTCAACTCCGGCCAGAAGCTCGACAGGCGGACATAGTTCCTCAGTTGAAGAACTCCCTCGTCAGTATAAGCAGACTGGCAGATAGCAATTATGTCACTATCTTTCGGCCAGGAGGTAAAGGTGTGGAGGTGTATGACGAGAACGATGTAAAAGTAACCATCACAGGAGAAGCCGTCCTCAAAGGGTGGCGAGATGGAAACTTGTGGAGAGTACCTTTAGAAGACGGTGGCTCCTTGCCTATCAGTGACTCTACGATGGCAGAGGCCGCAAACAACTTGTTCGAGTTACCATCAATTGGCGAAGGCATACGTTACCTACATGCTTCCTTAGGCTTCCCAGTCAAGAGCACGTGGTTGAAGGCAATTAGAGCAGGCAACTTCGTAGGATGGCCTCTCGTTACAGTTGAAAATGTTAACAAATACTTCCCTGAATCCGATGAAACTCAATACGGTCATCTTAATCAACAGCGTCAAGGTGTGCGTTCTACCAAACCTCGGGAAGCTTTCGTCGAAATTGACGCGTCTGCTGCTGCTGGGAAGAAGGAGAAGGATGTTTACATCAAAGTGTTCGATATGAAGCACCAAGTTTTCAGCGATCAAACTGGAGCATTTCCTGTGCGTTCCAGAGGCGGACACCGTTACCTGATTGTTATGCTGGAAATCGATAGCAATGTCATCCTTGTTGAGGCAATGAAGAGCAAGAAGGATGCCGAGATGCAGCGGGCGTACTTGGCACTCATCGGCCGGTTGAAGAGGGCAGGAGTAGAAATCAAGAAGCATGTGCTCGATAATGAGTGTTCACAGGCAATGAAGGATCTCATCGAAAAGACGTGCCAGTATGAACTCGTTCCACCGCACTGCCACCGCAGAAACATTGCTGAAACCAGCATCAAGAACTTCAAGCAGCATTTCATCTCCGTTCTGAGCGGTCTTCCTCCTTCCTTTCCTTTGAACTTGTGGCACAAGTTGCTTCCTCAAACTGAGCTCACGCTGAATTTGTTACGACAATCCAATGCCTACCCAACTGTATCAGCCCATCAAGCACTTTTTGGCACCTTTGATTACAACCGTCAGCCGCTTGCTCCTCTTGGATGCGAAGTCCTCATTCACGAAGCAGCAGGAAATCGTCCATCATGGGGGCAACATGCAAAGAAAGGTTGGTCCCTCGGGACATCGAGCGAGCATTATCGAAGTCACATTATCTTCGTCAAGGAAACGAACTCCGAGCGCATAGGCGAAACAGTTTTTCTTCAAACATCACTACATTACGAAGCCAAAAGTCACACATGCCGATTTAGTCATCACAGCAGCACAAAAACTAGCGAAGACGATCCAGCGGAAAGCTACTTGGACAGGTGACAAGAATTTGCGTGGACTCCAAGCTCTTAGTGAAATGTTTTCATCGATTGCAAGGAATGAATCGCCATCAAGCTGGGAAAAAGAATATGTTCCTGCGGAAGAGCCGTCATCTCCACCTCCAAGGGTGGAAACAACAAGTCATTCACCTCCAAGGGTGGAGACAACGAGTCATTCACCTCCAAGGGTGGAATCAGGTCAGCAGTCGAGAACAAATACCAACAGCATTGACAATACATCAAGCCGCTGTGATGTTCATTCAACGTCACCTAGCAGTCAAGTTCATGTTCCTACAAATCCAATATCTCCCTTGCAGAAATTACTCTCTGACTTCAAAGCCGCTTCTAGCCCAGCCACTACTACTCTATACACCCCAAACAAACTTATAAGAGAGATGAGAGCTCCTGAGATATCGCAATCGAACATTTTGCCATCCCGCACAAGAAGCGGCGCACCAGCTCCTACTACCGCTAACTCCGAACATCTTGCCAACGCACTCTTCGCCTTAGACTCAATGGAAGAAGAGTATCTGAAGCCACATAATCCAATCCAATCATCTCACGGCGGCATTAACTGACCTCGCCTACAACATCCTTGCCGAGGAAACCCACCATCTTTCGCATACAATGTCCATTGATCCCACCACCGGCAAGCTCCTAAAGTACCGCCAGCTCCGGCAACATCCAACTTTGGGGCCAGCATGGGATATTTCTTCAGCAAAACGAGTTTGGTCGACTAGCCCAAGGCATCGGAGGGCGCGTCAAGGGTACCAACACCATCTTCTTCATTCCCAAGAGCAAAGTGCCTACAGATCGCCGTAAAGATGTTAGCTATGGTAAATTTGTCTGTAAAGTGCGCCCAGAAAAAGTAGACGAGCCGAATAGAACACGCCTCACTGTTGGGGGCAATCTCATCAATTATCCATTTGAAGTTGCAACTCCTACAGCGGAGCTCTTGCTAGCCAAAATACTCTTCAATAGCGTCATCTCCACCAAGAATGCCCGTTTCATGACGATAGATATCAAGAACTTCTATCTCAATACTCCAATGCAGCGTTACGAATACATCAAGCTCAAAATTGAGCGACATTCCCAATGAAGTTATCGACGAGTACAACCTCCGCAGCATTGCTACCGACGACGAAATATGTTTACGTCGAAATTCGGGCTGGTATGTATGGATTACCACAAAGTGGTCTCATTGCCCCAAGAGCTCCTGGAGAAACGTCTCAACAAGGAAGGATATTACCAAGACAAGTTCATCCCGGGACTGTGGCACCATGAATGGCGTCCAATCAAGTTCACTCTGTTGTCGACGACTTTGGAGTTAAATACGTCGGCAAGCAGCACGCAGAGCATCTGCTAAACGTCCTGCAACAAAACTATGAATGTTCAAAGGAGTGGGATGGCGAGCGATATATCGGAATCAAATTAGACTGGGATTACGACCGTAGAAAAGTTCATTTATCAATGCCTGGTTATGTCAAAAAGGCCATAATCGAGTTAGATCACGAGCCACCGAATCAACGTCAAGACCAACCACATCGTCATGTGCCCCCAAATTACGGCGCCAAAACTCAGTATGCAACACCTGCAGACGACGAACCAAAACTCAACAAGACAGATGCAAGTCGCATTCGCAAAATCACCGGAAAGTTTCTATACCTTGGTCGTGCCGTCGATGGGACATTACTCACTCCGCTCAGTGCAATTGCCTCCAGTCAAACTTCTCCCACTACTGCAACAATGGAAAAAGCATCCCAATTCTTAGATTACGTTAGCTCTCAAGAAGAAGCAGTCCTCACATACAACGCTAGCGAAATGATTCTGGCCACACACAGCGATGCAAGCTATCTGTGTGAACCCAATGCACGTAGTAGAGCCGGAGGGCACTTTTTCCTTTCCAACAACGATCCTTTTCCAGCCAACAACGGTGCCATCCTAAACATTGCACAAATCATCAAAAATGTCATGACCTCCGCAGCTGAAGCAGAACTTGCTGCTCTCTACATTAATGCACGAGAAGCAGTTTTATATTCGACTCATCCTCGAACAACTTGGCCATCCACAACCTCCTACACCAATCCAAACAGATAACTCCACCGCCGAGGGAGTAATTAATAGCAAAATCCAACCAAAACGAACAAAAGCTATGGACATGCGATTCCATTGGCTACGAGACAGAGAAACTCTCAAACAATTTCGTTTCTACTGGCGACCAGGACGCCTAAATTACGCCGATTATTGGACCAAGCATCATCCAGCTGCACATCATCGCAACTTTCGTCCCGAAATTCTTTCTTCGCCAAGTGTGATCACCGAACTCAACCAGCGCAAGAAAGCAGTCTCAGCAAGGGTGTGCTAGTCTCATCGCTTGTTTACTCGGATACACCGAGCCAACTCCGAGCCTCTCATTCTGAGACTCCTTTCTCGCTCTGCATTTGAACCTCATTAGCGAAAGCTAATAAGGTCCTTTAGTTAGCCGAGATCGCATTAGACCACGTTGACGACCACGTCAACTTGCATCGATATCTTTGCGGAAGACAGCTGTTCTTCGCCACAAAGATTCGTCTGCTGAGCGGCAGTTCCGTACAGCAGTCAATACAGTAGCCGCATAATAAATTAAGTGCCTATCTTGATATTCACTGCTTCTGTCACTGCGCTGACAAGCACAGACAGTGGTTCATGCCTGCGCAGTATTGATTCAATATGATTATGAGAATGGCCATCCACCGTTTCCTTTGCATTGAAGGCTTTATGGCGAAATTTACGTTCGTATCAAGGAAATTCGTGCTCTGCCGCCGCTTTGTTTTGAAGTACATATCAATGTTTTATAGATGGAATCATTATGTTACGGAATATAATATTACACGACGTCTGACTCCTCGCGACCTCCTCATGCCTCCTCACTACCTCCTCACACCTCCTCAAACCTACTCACTGCCTCCTCACACCTCCTCACTGCCTCCTCACGCCTCCTCAAAACCTCCTCACGCCTCCTCAACACCTCCTCACCTCCTCACTTTCGCGTCCTCTCGCCAAAAGTGTCATTTACGCGAAAGTGTCACACATACATCTGTGTCAATAATGTGCCATCAACTGTGTCAGGTCGGAGTGTTGCTGAAACTGCGCTCCAAAAGTTATCCAAGCTTCTAAAACTATGATGACTAGCCGCACACAACGATACTGCGAGTGCAATGGTCGGTTGTTGTCTTGATCAAAAGCAGAATGGCAACGCCATGGCCACAGCGTTGATTCAAAAGCAAACAGCCAACCTGCTGCCGCCAAAGTCGGCAGAAGGGATGGACAAAGATGACTACCGCGGGATGAGATAGCTGTCTTCATTAGACAGCTGTTCGTTCCATGCTACTGTCCATCACCTCAAGTGAGGGCTGTAAGTGTTCTTTGTAGTTGAGGTAAGATAGAGGTGGCGGCGCTGGAATTTTGCATCTTGTTGTGTTGTTATTTCAGACTAGTACATAGCATGTAAGGGTACACCAGACTAGTACATAGCATGTAAGGGTACCTGCGAGAGGGCCGCGCGCGAGCGGGGAGCTAGCAGAGATAGTGTTATGACATTTACAGGAAAGCAGGTACATATGGCTAGAGGTAAGAACCCGAACAAAACACTTGTGGCCGTTATGTTATGTTGGTACATACACCGCACCTACCTACCATACTTCCTGCCACCCACCAACCCAGCAAAGACTATGCATAATATTGTAGCAAACATGCAACAGACCCTCCAACGGTGCGGTGAGCTTCTCTCATAATATAAGTACTCTCGTGTAAACCCAACCAACTACGGTAGTATGACATCATGGCAGACTATCCGCCTACGCAATGCCGATGGCACATCCTCAGTGTACAAAGTTCACGACAGTGTAAACACGCACGATCATGACGTTTTCAACTCATCATCGTCGATGTCATCTGCATCACTTCCTCCTCAAGTAATGTTGGGTGGTAGCACTGGTGGTGGACGCATCCATCATTATGGCCACGCTGGCTCTCCCATGCCTGTTGCAATGAGCGGTAGTACTGCATCTCCATACTACGGGCACAATACTTTATACTCGACACCACACAGCGCACATCCTCACAGTCAATCACCCATGGTAATTGTCAAGCCCAACAAAAAACGACGGAAGAGCAATTGTGCAAATAAATGCAATACAAGCAGCAATCCATTATGCATTACGTTTGGAGTTATCTTATCGTTATTGGTAATCGTCGGGTATGTTTGTTTAATTGTGGCTTTGATTCCGGGGAGTACAAAGAATCGCTGGAATGAACAGGATGTGCTATCTTCCATGGCAGCAACTGTTACAACTGCAGAGGGTGGTGGTGGTGGTGGTGATGGTAATGATAGTCGGCAGCAACAACTGTCAAAACAGGATTTAATGCAGAATGGAGCTTCACCTATGCTATTACGCTCTTCTGATATTGATGGTGATGTAATACCCAGGAGGCATTCTTACAATGCCATTGTGACCATACTCGATCCTGTTGATGCTCCACAAGAACTAACAACACAAGATCAATCGCCTAAGTTGCTGAGAAAGGTTGCAAGTAATCGTGCCAGTCATGAACCAGGTGAGCCAGTGAGAAGGTTGAGGAGACGTAGACGAAGGGGAAAGTTTGCATGAAGACACTGCACCATTCGATCGTACACATGAATTCATAGAAGCAGTGCATCCTAACTGATGTTCTATTTGATACTTGTAACTTGAATTAACTGAACAAATTTTATACATTATGCACTATAACCTACACACTCCTCGCTCCACCATCACTACCTCCGTGCCAACTGCGAATACCCAAACATACAAATCCAAGCAGCCATATTCCCAATCACCGCAGTCAACGCCACTTCTGGATATATCCTCGCCTCCTCATCAAACGCCAACACTAAAATAATCAGTCCATTGATAAAGGTCAAACAAAACAATATCCATGCGGCAATTAATAAGCCGCCTAGACAACAATTCTTCTGTTTACTCTTTCTTTTGCCATTTTTTAATCTATACCTCATTCCTGCATAAAAGGATAGTAAGAATGCAATACTGAACATGAGGATGGATGCGGCACCCATCCCCAGTGCCACTGTTCTATGTACCACTAGATAATCCAGTATATGCTCATCGAGATCTTTATCCTCATTGTTCTCATAGTTTTGGTTCAATGAACTTTCGAATACGTCGTATATTTTGGCAACGCAGATGAAGCCGAGGATGCTGGCAATGACGAAAAAGATGACGGAGACTAGTGAGACTGGGTGGAATGGACTGGTGGAGGAGGATGATGACTCTTTGTCATCGGAGGATGATGAGTCTCCACCACCATTGTTTGGTTTTTGATCTCCACCATTGATAATTATAACAGGTGGCTGTGGCTGCTGATGAAACCCATACCCCGTACCACCACCCATACCACCCATGAACATTGGCATGGGCATAGGCTGCGGTTGTGGTATAGACATTGGAATGGGTATAAACATGGGTTGTGGTGGCGGCTGTGGTGCATATTGTTGTTGTGGTGGATATCCCATTGGGTTAATGTGATCTTCATTAATATGGTGGACGTAGACACGACGTGGACCATTGTTGTTGTTGTTGTCGTGATAGTTGTTGTTGTTGTCGAAGCTGCTTTGTCCTGACATCATTGTCCACATAGATGATGTCTATAAGATGATTGCCGTGAGATTGTTCGCGGTGGCTGGTTTGTTTTGACGTCACCACTATTGTTTCAACGCGACCTATGCAAGTAAGAGTTGTTGCTGCAAAACTACTGTCTTCCAACGCCAAGGAAATAGAGGCTGGGCCGCTGCGGATGCTGCTGCTGTATGGTCAGCTAGCTCTGATCTGCTGCACCCTGCAATGTTGTTGAGGAAAAGTGGCGAGAATGACCGTTTTTTGATGCGCTTTCATTGAGGTCGGAGGGAAGTTTGTCGGCGGCAAGTTTTGATATGAAATTGAGGACGTTTCTCATCCATAAGATTCCGAGTCTTTACAAGATTGCATCTTCAAACATTGTACGTAGGAATAAGTTAGACCTGCTAGAGCGACACGTAAGAAAGTCTCCACTTACCAGGAAAAGCCCGCCTCTTTTTCAAATCGCTTTATTTTCATGCACTTGTGCATCGACTTGATTGAGGAAAGGAACCCAACCAAACACCAAACAAATCATCGTGGCGAAGGAAAAGGGGTGGCATTCTGACAATGATATGTAGAGCAACAGTGCTGTAGTAATAGTATATAAGCAACGAGCGCCCATCAAATTGGGAGCAGCAATCACAAAGTATGATGCAACCCATGTCACCAACCGACGCCATCATCCACAATGAAGGCTACGCTACCAAATCCAATAATATAGAAATGCAGTCATTGTTCCAAAGAGAGGATGACACTGACAATGATGACTGCAGCATCAATAACAATCATGATGATGATCAGTTGGGAGGAACACCTGCTTTGGCGTCGACTTCTTCGGGCAGCTCTTGCTCCGACTACGACAATCACAACAAAGCAGCTGTTGGTGGATCTTTATTGAATAATCAATATCCTCCACAACATCGTATCGACTACAGCCACAACTATACCAACGGCGCTCCTCCCCTCCACAAAGGCCCATCAAGCAGCAACAACTCCAGCAATCCACCATCATCAATCCTATCAGTCACGACCAACAACAACATTGGTCACGCAATCACACCCCTTCACAACATACAGTACGTTCACGGAGGCTATGCCGCAGCTGCTCCATTGTTCGTCACTCATTCTAAATTCGCCAGTGTGTTGAAACGATTATTGCCGGGGGCGTATGTGGAGTTGAAGGGATTGTTGCACCGTGGTGATGATACTGCTGGTGGCAATGGTAATACTAACAACAACAATGGGGGGAATAACAACAGTGGGCCAGATTTACTAAGGGAATATTCCCTCAAAAATGATCTCATTGATGATTCATTAACTCATCCATCCATCCATCGACATTCTACCTCTTCCACTACTTCTACCAATCTGCACACCAACTTGAATAATACCCCCAACAACAACAACAACAACTTGAATAGCAACAACAACAACATTTGCATAACGGATCCAGTCAAAATAATGAAATGGGCCGAAAACAATCCAATAGTGTCGGCTTTTGGGATTTGGAATTCGGATAATGGACGGAGGACTAAGAGGTTTATGCAGGGTGTGGTTGTGGTCAAGCATCAGACTACTCAACCTTCACAGCAAGAGGGGCAGCAGCAAGAGGGGCAGCAGCAAGAGGGGGAGGGTTTGGTGAACCAAGTGGATGGGGAGAATGAAGGGAGTCCATTGAGACGAAGATTAAAAGAACGGATTGATCGATCTAGATCCCCAAAACGAAATCACACCAAGGTCAATGATACTACTACAACAACATCCAATCAACAAAAGAAGGATGTAATCGATGAACAACATCTCACCTCCCTACTCCAATCCTTATCAACAAATTACTCTTCGGCATCAAATGAGGATGATCAATTTGATTTATCGTTTCGTGATCGTGGGAATAGTAGTGTGGTGGAGGCGGTTACCAATGATGGTACTACTGGGAGTGGTGGTGTTGGGAGTAGTACGCAACAACGCTTGTTGCGGAATTATCAACAGCATCATCAGCAACAACGCAAGAGGGAGATGGGTGGTACTTCAGCAGCAGGAGCATCCATGTTGCCACCGTTGCCACCGCAAATTTCGAATTCGACAAGGTATAGTCCAATACGATCCGCAACTCCACCACCACCACCTGGTTCGACATTGTTAAAGGGTGGTGGAATGAGTGGTCCAGGTGGTGTATCATCACCTCGACGCAAGGTTCCCTTACCCTCTGATCTTCCAAACTCGACTGCTGCTACAGAAGGTACAAATAGTGAACACACCAATGGCATTAAACGATCACGATCGAGATCACTCTCACTCACCAATACATCCTACGATGCCTACCTCAACGAACATCGTCAACACTCCAACCACCCGTACAATCGTCAACGAACCAGTTCCTCCTCCAGCAACTACCTCGACCCCACCACCGACCTCCTCCATCAAGAACCACCCAAACAACACTATAACAAACCAGCCATCGAATGGGATATCTTCCTCGATCCACAATTAGTCCGCCTAGTCGATGCAGCACTTACAGTAGTCGATGAACTAGAGACCAAACTCCACAGAATTCGATTGAAACGAGAACGTATCCGACAACAACGGAGGAAGGAACGGGAGGAGAAACGATATCAACGTAAGAAGCGGGAGGAGATGATGAAACGTATGAGAATGAATGGGGGGGGGTTTGGTAGTCTTGCCGCCAAGAGTTCTGTACATGGGTTAGAGGAGGATAGTGATACGACTACATCGGAAGATGATGAAGATGAAGACTTTGATTTATTGCAGGCTCATACTGCAGCGCAGGTGGAGGTGGATCGTCTTGTAGCGCAATTGATGAGGAGGACGATTATTGCGCATGGGTCGATGAGTCAGTTGGTGTTGGAGGGGTTGGGGTGGGCTCCGGAGTATAATTTTGGGAGGGTTGTTAAGAATTCGAGGGAGGGGACGAATTTACCGTCGCCTCAGAGGAGGAATGGTCATCGTCATAACAATTTTAGTGGTCAAGGAGGTGGAAGTCAAAAGAAGGATTATTTGTCAACATCGTTATCGTTTTCGGAAACTTTGTCATGGGATGAAGATGAAGAACAACGTGATTTTGAGGCATTGTTGGATCGAAGGATTCACTCTAGTAGTGTGAGTGGTGCTACAGGAGGAGGCGTTGCCAACACTGGCAAAGGCGGAAGTAGCAGCAGTGGTACACATAACTCCAAGGGCATGTTTATGGAGAAGTGGTTATCCCTATTTGCCAAGAGTTTATCCTTGTTGGTACGGAGTACGAACTCGTCATCATCTGGTGGAGACACTGGCGGTGAGGATGGCAGCAATGATATTGTCAAGATGTCATCATCTTCTTCGTCTGCATCACTTAAAAAGAAGAAGAAGAAGAATGCTAACGCACAGCTGATCAAGAAGAAGAAAAAGAAGAGTGTTGCCAAAAAGCCGGAGGAGCAAGGGTTTACTTGTTACCTGAGTAGCCTCTTCTTTGGTCCAGGCAAGAGTAGCAACACTGTCGATGAGGATGACGATAGTGACAACGACAAAGAGAATGAAAACAATGATGACGATGATGACAATTCTGCACACCTTACCAACAATGACATGTTCTCCCCAGCCACTACAACTCCAAAGGGTGGCATATTAGATGCATTTGGCTGTGGAATGTCACTCTGTCTTGGGATGGATGATGACGAGGGACGGTTCAACTGTGGTACTTCTACCGGTCAAACGTCAAATTCAGTCTTTCCACTTAATCCGCATGCATCACATCAAATGGCACGTGATATTCAAAGAATCCATGATGTGTTGGGCGAACCATTGCGACTAGTCCTTGATTTGAAATCAAGGAGAGTCCCACCTCGGGTTTGGTCTCGACTTATTGACAACTTGCGTTCACGAGGGTTACTTATTGAAGGTATTGGATCTTTCGATATGGATGAGTTGCGAGTCATTGGGAAAGGATGTTCATACCCTCTCACACCAATCTTATTCTTTCATTCGGTGGGTGATTTGCAACGTGCCTGTCACGCTAATGAAGTTAAGAAGGGAGACACGGTGTATTTCAATGGCGGATCGCTCATGTGGAAGCGATCGAGTATCATGGAGGCAGCCGAGTGCGGTGGATGCTGCGGGCAAATCAAAGACGTCGATGATGAAAGTGATATCACTCATTCCAATAACTCCTATGGGAGGACATCATCTACTGCAACAGCGGCGACAACGAGTGCAAGGACTTTGAATGCAAACGGAGATTACTCATTTCAGCCGTATGCTTATCCTAGATCAGCACTTTCAGATTGGGAGCGGGTTCAGTGCAAGTCAACCATTGAGGATTATCGTCGGCACTTTGATCTCAAGATTGGAGTTTATGTACAAGGTGAGACCATCTTATTGAGATATACAATTTCTCAACATCTAATCTTGTCTGCTCACTTTGTTGTACTCTATTTCATGCAGAGTTTTCAATCAGTGCAGAGGCTTTGGAGGAGTTGACCGTGTTTGTGAATCAGCACGGGGATTTATATGACCAGGGCATTGCATTCGGTGGTGTGAATGGAGTAGCTGTCAAAAATATAAGCGGTCAGTGTTTAGTGTGTGTTCTCTTCGTATTGAATGAAGGTATGCACGCTTACTGATTACACTTCAACTTTGAATCTGTTATGTGCACAGGTGACGGTTACTGGAATCAACGCTACATGGGGAGATCGTGGGACTTCAGTGCACGACCATCGAAGGAGATGACTCCATTGAAGCCAGAAGATCATCACTTGGTGCAAGTCGCCATCCAAGCAGGAGCTTGGGGACAAGTTGGAACTATATATGAAGTAAACGATGAGCAAACAGGAGCGTTGACCGTTCCTCCTCCACGCGAGCCTTGTATGCATATTGGAATAGACTAGTCGGTTGATATACTGTAATTTACTTGTATCACTGTGACTCCTACGACCTATGATATGTACATCCTTTATGGTGTTCATAGAACTGTAATGGCAAAATAGAACGACCGCCATCAAAAATTCATTCCATCTCAATGACTAAAGAGTTGCTATCACGTATGCCCTCTGTTGAGCACCAAAGGAGCTCCTACGTGATAAAAGAGAGAGATCCGATGTGTTTAGGTATCGCTGGGCAGCTAGAACGTTGTCTATTTGGGCCAGCTTCATCTCATGTAGCTGCCTCAACACTCTTCTAGAAAATAGAACGATTGGCTCGATACCAGTGCAATTGATCAAGTCGTCCTCGGAGAAGTCATGAAGGTAAGCAGAGCCATGACCAAGTGATGTTCTTAATTGGAGAGCTTGTTGCAACATCTCTTGCTGGAATCGGGCCTTGTCTTCTGCCGAATACCAGCAATGATTTCTGTCAATCATGACGTCCTTGGGAAATAGAATGAGCTGGCTGGTCGCAGCGAAGCGTACGGAGCGGGTAAGGGTAGGCTTAGTCATGGTTGGTTCGTCGAATATATTGCTTAACTTGCCGAACGTCGTTGCATAATGTCTGCTTGCTGGTTGGGGGTTCTTAGTTGGCTGTTGCTGCAAATCTCTCAGAAGAATCTCAACACTCGACTGAAGTTTGAACTTGAACATAGAGTTACGATTAAACAAAACAATGCAAACCCTGGTACCCGGATTGTCCGAGGCCTCACTTGTCTTGTCGACGTGGCTACTTACTTACTTACCTACTCTACGTAGTGTATGTAAAGGGAATAAATAAGGTAGATAGTTTCGTAGACGGCGAGGCAGGGTTCGCTTCATTATCTTTCGGGTTCGCTTCGCGTATTCAGCAGTCCAATCTACTATTCACGGGAATCGTACATCGTACGCATGCACCTCCAGACAAAGAAAGCAAATACAGTATCTTTGATCTTTGGCCTGATTGGAATGAGCTGCATCCTGCATGCATACATAGATCCTGCATGCACGGTTCGAGTTAATTCTTGCCCGAAAATATGTACAACAGCACGGACCAGGTGTCCGCTAGGATTGTAGAGCAGCAGACATGTCAAAGTGCATGCGGTGGCAGTGTAAGCGGACCGGAGCGGACCAGGTGTCCACTTCGCTTTCCCATCGAAGATTCATTAGCCCGTCAACGATGCGAACCCAAAATTTGGCAGCTCCTCATGGTCCGAAATCAGTCGCGTTTCGTGAGTTCGCGTTCATCGCGGCGGCTCCGTAGTTAAATCCATCGCCTCTACAAGTACCCTTGTCTAGCGAATCTATCACAGAAATGACTCACTCAAATATAAAGATAGATACCATGTGGTAAGAGGCCTATGCATGATAATGCGCTTCTCTCTCACATCGTTGATCGCTTTTAACACCAAGCCAAGCAACAAAGATAAACAAGGAAGTACGATACGAACGATACAAGATGGACGACAACATTACCTCTCTTCAGCAGGCAAAACACGCCTTTGCAAAAGAAAATAACATAGAACCATGCACGAACGATAAATGCGGTTTTTCTGGGTGCACTTGTGGAAAGAAGTGAGTAAGAATATATAAGAACCGCGAACCGCCTTGTGTTTGGAAATGAGAAGCGGTTGTGATCAAAATATATCGTCTGAAAATTATCTACTCTCACATTCTACTTTTCCACTCCTTCTTTGTTCGAATCTTCGCGCTTGTATTTTAAAGATGTGGCTGTAATGTGATTGCTACATCAGAAATGCTAGAAACATGTGACCCGTGTGCTGAGTTCAAACGCAAGAAGGCAGCCGAGAATGCATGTAAGGCGAGGGAGGCATAGTGAACTTGATTTCCTTTTCAATTATCATAATGATTACATTTGCCAAGTATACATGTTAGATAGTAGGATTAAGAATTAGTGGACGAGAAGAAAGGAACAAATATTATATCCAAACGCAAATGTCAGTTGTGAATACTTCAGATTCAGATAGGAGCAATAGATATTATTCTTATGTATACATGAAACAAATAATATTTGAGCGTTGTCAACAAAAGATAGTTGAACAAACAAAAGACACAAATCGGTACCTCTTCACAGACCTCCTCATTTCTTTGACGCCCCAGCCCTCTTTGCTTTGGGCTTTGCACGAGGTCTCTTCGACTTGGTCTTTTTGATAGTGGGTGCCAACGCCAAAGGGATGGATTCGGTCACTGCTGCTGCTGCTGCTGGTGACTTCTTTGGCGGTGCAACCTCTGCAACTACAGGATGATTGTCTTCTTCCAACTTGGACGCGGCAACTACATCATCAGTAGTAGTATCCTCCTTGACACCAACAATTTCATCATCATCAAAGAGATGATCAAAATTACGTTCCATCACCGTTGCATCACCCTCCGCAGCAACATCCTCTCCCCCACCAACCTCTCCAACCAAACTCTCCTCTTCCTTCTTACCACCACTACCCCCATCCATCAAACTCGGACTAACCCTACTAATCGGGGTAACACTGTCCGGAATCTCCAATCCATCACCAAACACACTCAAATCCAACTTCAGTTTACTCTTGGGATCCAATGCCATATCGACTAACCGACCATTCTTGCGTAATTCCAATTTATACTTGGACTTTAATTGACTCCGTGTCCGTCCCTCCAAGAACATTTGCATCATACTAAAATCAGTCCCACATTGACGTAATGCCCTATAGAACGACTTGGTCTCCTCTGCTGTCCACCGTTTCGGTTTTGCACGTGGTTTGGTAACATACGAATCATACCGGGCATTAATAGCACCTAGTTGGGTGGGAGTCTCGTCTTCTACAACTGTACCGAATTCTTTATCAATTTGATCGGTAGAAGTTCGTGTTTCGGGGTGGGAGAGGAGGGAGCTTTGGGTGATGACGATTTCACCGTTGATTATTTCAACTTGTGGTCCTTCGGGTTCTGCTGCAGCGGGAGGTACAGTTTCTTCTGTTGTCGTGTTATCGGTAATGGTTGGAGCGGTAGTCTCGGCGGGTTGAGCAGCAGCAGCAGCTGCTGGTGGTGCTGTCTCCATGATTTCCTTCTCCTTCTCAGCCTCCTCCTCCTCTTCCTCACTCTTTGATCCCTTCTTCTTATTCTTCCCCTTGCTTTTACCACCCTTGGGAAACTTGGAACAAAAGTTTTTAAGTGTCACCACCGTAGCCTTTGGTACTACCACTGCCGCTGACGATGCGGCTTCTCCCTCGTCATTCGCAGCAGTTTTTGCACTCGATGCACCACCACCCTTCTTTCCACCACCCTCATCCTCCCCCTCTTCCACCACAATCTCCTCCTCATCATCATTCTTCTTTTTACCATTCCCCCTCATTGTCGCATTATGACCTGCACTCTCATTACTATAATAATAGGATAAAAAGTTGGTGTGTTCCATGGACAATGGTTGATTTTGTGGTACTCTAGATGAGAATGTGAGAAAGTTGCTTTCTTTGTTCCTGTTGTTGGTGGTGGTGGTGGTGGCATCGATGTTGATATTATCATCATTGGTGGTAGCACCACCACCAAACTCATTCTCAAACGCAGTCATCATAGCCTGATCCGCATCATGCTCCCTCTGCCCCATCAACAACAACCCATCATTATCAAATCCCCCCTCCTGATTATTACTTTGTAACGATTGACCCCCTCCCATGGCAGCAGCTGCCAGTTCCACTTGATTCAATAAATCAGCATTGTTATTATTTGTGGTGGAAGAGTTGGCATTGTCGATTAGTGCGGCGGCTGCTTCTGCTGCTAATAAAAGAGTGTCCTCTTCCATACTGTTATTGTTGGTGGTTGGAAATGTGTTGCCTGGAGGTGCCATGGCTGCATTCGTTGTTACTGTTGCTGCATTATTAGCAGCTCGTTGTTGGGAAGCAGCACTACCAAGAATGGGGTTGGCAATAATCACCTTTTTCTTCTTTGGTTGTATTGGTTTGATGATCTTTTTGGCAATTTTTTTAACGGGTGCTTTCTTTTTGGTGCTGCTGATTATTGGACCCTTTGCTGCTGCTGTTGTTGTTGTTACAGTATTATCAGCAGTAGCTGGTGGTGTTGTATTAGCTGCTGCGATTATTGGTGGTGTGGCAGCTGTTGGCCGTGGTTCAATGACAGGTTCCTTTGTGGCAATGTTATCATTTGACACATCATTGACGTCATCATTATTATTAGTGCTAGCTGCAGCCTCCTTGGCCACATTGGCTAGCTCTGCAGTATCCACCACCGTCTCAGCATTATTGTTAGTATCATTTAGAGCAGCCACAGGTGCAACAGCAGCAGCAGCGGGAGGAGCAGCCGGACGTTTCTTCTTGGCCGCAGAAGCGTTGGGAATCGCACGTGGACGCTTCTTCTTCTTTGCTGCTTTGGCTTTCGGTGGGATTACTGGCAGCATGGTAATGGTAATGATATCGTTGAGAAATCAATGAGGCGAGGCTTATTATTAGGATAGTATTGATTGATGGTTATGGTACCCTGTTAAATTCGTTTGAACATAGAGAGAGATTATTTTTTGTTGCCACACAAGTTTGAAGTTTGAATTCTTGGTGCGCATGCGTAGGAAAATGACTAAATGACAGTCATATTTTGTCACAAACAAAGCCACAGGCAGAGGTGGTCCGTAAATAGAAGGGCTTAGTCGAGGCGTGATAATGCAATGAAAGCTTGGTATCCTCTTACGATATTATAGTAGCAGATATTAATAATAATGGCCACCAGTCTATGCTCATAATATTGACAGCGTTAGACAAGATACGGTGGGCAACCAAAATTGGACCTCCAGTCATGATACATGCTCTTAAAACTAACATTCTTCTTTTATAAGTCTATGCGTAACTTTAATTGGCGACAAGCATTGGATTGCGCCAACGTTGACAGCGCTACACGCACGATATCGTAGTCTAATGTGGTGCTGGAGGTAGGCCCAAATTGGACTTCATCAGGACCCGCAGAGATTGTCGTGTAGGTCCGACGAGACAAATCGATGAGCAGCTGCCTTTAGCTTCTCTACTATCCCAATCAACTATAATTGGGGCAGCACACACTTCGATGCTCATTTCGACAACGTGAGTTACGATAAGGTGGTCCAGTGCGGTGCTGGCGGTCATCCATTGGACCTCATCAGGTCACATACGAGGTTGTAGTGCAGGCACTGCTAGAGGAGAGGCGATGCGCAGCAGCAATTACATTCTCTACTATCACGTCCGACTTGAAGTGGCCACTGGAATGAATGTTGCTCTCAACCATTGAGCGTTGTAACAAGCTCGTTGTATTGGGACAATCCCGGGTATCCCGGGATCCGGTCGGACACCGTCCTATCCCGACCCGTCTCGTCCTGACCTAGCTACCTCCAAACAACATTGAACAAACTGTACCACATTCATCAGTGCAAGTCTACTTTCATTTCTTCTTATATATCTATTATTCAGAGAAAGATTGAACTCAATGTCATTCTATCCCATCGTTGCTTGTCGTCAGAGCCACACCCAACCTACACTTGCTGCCTGACGCAATCACTTTTGTGCCCCGCTTTCCAATGCTCTGTTTGGCACTCTTTCCCACAATACCAAATAGAATTACATCTGCCACACGCCTTCAACATTCCCTCGGGAATATCTTCGGAAGCCACTCCACAATTTCCACAAAATCGTTTCAGTTGAGTGACCAAGTTCTTGAGCACTTCCTTTGAATGCTGAGCATATTTGTTTGGACTGTCGATTCCCAGCTTGACTGATTCCCGGTACAATGATATGGCACGTGGGACAGAAGTGTATCCAGGAATGATGTATCCTGTTATGTTTCGACCAAATGTACGTTCTTGCAGCTCCATCAAACAGGCTGCGAGGTACATGTAGGCATTGGAACCTAAGTAAGCACATTGCTTCTCACTTTCTTTAACGTGCTCCTCCAAATAGTACTTGGCAATGAACACATTTTTGGTGAATCCGCCTTCGCCATAATAATGATATATCCCAAGAAATAGGCCTGCATGGAGGACCTCATCACGTAAATCATCAGAGATCTCGAGAGGGGCGATTTCATCCTTCTCAAACGAAAGGCCCTTTTGAGAATATGCTAGAGTGTAATAGTGAGCTGCTTCTGACTTGTCCTCTGGTCCACCTTGGCCTAAGCGGCACATCATAGCGTAGTTCCTTTGCGCCTTGAGATTGCCAAGGTCAGCAGCTTCTTTCATCAACGCCCTGGCCTTGATATGGCATTGCTCGACCTCCTTCACCTTACCATACACACCATGATGTAATTGTGCAATCATACGGATTGCGTCGGGATGATTTTGTTCCGCTGCAAGTTTCAGCCATTTCAGTGCTTCCTGCACATCAACCTGTACAGAGAACCCATATAAGTAGCGCTCACCCATTATAGCCTGTGCCCACGGACGTCCTCTCTTTGCCAGCTGTTCTGTTTGACGAACTTTTTCCTCCGTAGCAACAAATATTTCTTCTCGACAGCAAGGGCAATTTTTCATGCGTAATTGCCCTCCAGCAAACGACGCTTGAAAGCATTGGAAGCAGATAAAATTTCCACAACACCAAAAATATTCCACAGAATTGAGGCATGTAATTGGTACATCTTCAAGACAAATTGGGCATACTTCCTTATTGAGAGGGTGGAGTTTCCTGTGACGGCCAACGAGATCTATCGTGCGCCACCTTTCGAAGGTCAACAATAAGTCGTCATACAAATCATGTAATTTCTTCAATTGCTCGGCTCTCATCATGTAATGCTTGTCACGGATATTCTTTCGTGTAGTAACTTCCCCCTTTTCTTCTTGATGGGATTGAGAGAGATTTACGAGGTTTTCAATCAATTGCTCCTGAGCTTTGATCTCTCCACGAAGATTGGAAATTTTGAGGAGATTAGTTAACTGACTAATTTTCTCATCGGGTCCGCCGCATTCTTGGAACTTCTTCTCAATGGCGCTTGTTAGTGCATCAAACTCTCGAAAATCTGTTGAATTCATCGTTTATTGATAGTGTTGAAAGTCAGAATAGAAGAGAGGTAAGGTATCGATGCTTGCTTGCTTTTCGGAGTATGGTAGATAAAAGTGAAAGTGAAAGTGTGGCATTGGCCGATTGGCCTGAGATCATTTTAGAAGGTGCACACTTCATACGAGTAAAACTGCATACCCCTTAAGTGACGTCACCACACAAACAATATTTTACCTACCCGTAAACTATCTTTTTCACAAGGGATGACCACTTCCCTTGACCTCAGCGCAGCATTCAGCGCATTCCCCAGGCAGCAGGCAGGTCGCCGCTTCCTTGAGATCAAAGTCCATGTGAACCAGTGTCCTCCCACACTACTGGTACTGTTACAGAGCGACTACTATTCCTCAAAATAGTTCAACAAGGGCTCAAGCTGGTATAAGCGTACCAACGCAGTGTCAGGACAATGACATGTTGATGTTGAGATGTGCAGCGGGGTGGGAAAGGATGTTGCGTTGCTAGCCAGATTGCCGAAGACTTCGGCTTTGGAGTTATGATGTGTATCAGTCAAAAGAAGAAGTACAAGAACAATAGGATTGCTGTAGCTTGGCAAAGACGATTGCACATTGACTACAGCTTGGACTAAATGCTATTACAAGGACAATGGCAAGGACAACGAGAGGAGAGGAAGAAGATGAGTCGGAGGACTTGATGATATTGGTATTGATTGATGGGGTTCTTGGGAGGGAGATGTTGCCTCTCTTACTCTTAGTTACAATTTCAAGTTTGAGTCGATTGGCTTGGTGAGAAAATTGACTAAATGACAGTACATATAAGTCACAAATCAATTGACAGCTGACAGCACCATCGAGATCGAGATATCCATCGACATAGAACCATGACGAGAGGAAGCTATCTACTACGCACATAACAATAGCATCAACGCACCACCAACAACAATAATGAAGACTGCATCCCTTCTCTCCGCTGCCCTCCTAATAAATTCAGCTGTCCATTCACCAGTAACAGCATTCGCCTTCACCCCATCCACCACGGCAGTACGATCACTTCCCTCCACCTCACAACCACACAAACCAATCACTGCTGCAGCACCCATCAGCAACACGTGTTTGAAATCGACAACCAATGACGAGACAGAATCGTCCACGGAGATTTCCAAAGCGCCTACTTTGAATGGGAAAATGGTCCTTCCTTTGAAGGCCATGTTGGTGGGTCTTAAGGGGCACAAGGTTGCGGCGGTTTATGCTCTGTTGAATAAGAATTATAAGCGTGGGTGAGTATATCATGTGTTATAAACTTTTGCTGATGTATGCTGTGGTGTGCAGATGTTGAGTATTCTACAAGTTGGATGAATATGTGCATGTTGTGACCATTGTAATACTCACTTCGTTCCTTCATCATCTATTACACATCCATAACAATCATAACCACAAACAATACACATCAGATCCGGAGAAGGATGGGAACACGTCCAATACATCGGAATCACCAAAGATCTAACCGCAGTCCTAACCAATGAAGCACCACAATACGACACGGCACATGTACGTGCACTATCGTTCACATATCCTCAAAAAGCAACCATGGAAGATTTTGCAAATGGTTGGAGAGGGAGGGTGCAGGAGGCGACTATTAGATTGAATAGCATGGGAACTGTTGATGCTAGCAATAATAACAATGAGGAGAGTGGTGCTGTTGGTGGGAATGTGTTGACTTTAGTTGGTGGTGGAGAAATTGCCAAAATCCAACGTGATGAACCACAAACCATCTCGAATGTAATTACTGTTGGTGACGATTATGAATTTGATGATGAAGATGAAGACATGGACGAAGATGAATTGGATGATTATCTCCAAATGATGGCAGAGAGTCGTGCTGCTACATCTTCTGCTACTCCTGCGGCCGCTCCATTGTTTGTGGATACGACTACTGCTTCGTCTGTTGAAGCTGCAGATGATGATTCGACTATTATCTCTCCATTTGAAAGTGAACAAGCTGCTGCAACCTCTACCATTGATGATCAACAACCACTCGAACTAAACAAGGAGAATGTCGACAAGGTCCTCGATGAAGTGCGACCCTACCTAATCTCCGACGGAGGCAATGTTGCCGTAGACAATGTCGATGCCGAGACCGGAAATATCTACCTAATCTTAGAAGGAGCATGTGGCTCATGCGCAAGTTCCACAGTCACAATGCAAATGGGGATTGAACGTGTCCTAAAAGAGAAATTTGAAGAGAGACTTGGTGAAGTGATTCAAGTTGATCCCGATAATGAAGATGGAGCGGATGGAGGAAAGCCAAAGGAATTGACCATGGACGCAGTACAAGTGGAAGTTAAGCGGATATCTCAAGCGATTACTGCCATGGGGGGCGTGGTACGTGTGGTGAGTGTGGATCCGATTGGTGTTGTGGAGATTGAGTTTCGAGGGCCGAATAAGGTGAAGAAGGGGTTGGAGTTGGCATTGTTGGATGTTGAGTATGTGAAGCATGTTAAGTTTGTGAGCTAGAGTGGTAGATGCTGTAGCCAGTGGTTCATGAGCTAATCTTAATTAACATGAACTATCATAATGAAGTTGTTTTACTCCGATTCTATCCCCCGGTAAAGACTTAGACCTTGAATTACATAATTAACTTGCCATCATTCTAATCGCTCTCATCTTAAACATTAAATCTTCGATTTCTTCCCCCAATGCTGTGTTTTGTTCCAACAATGATTCATTGCCATACTTCAATCTTCTGACTTTATCCCTCAGTTCCGTGATTTCAACCTGCATCTTTTTGTTCTCCTCCTCCTCCACTAAATTCTTCACATCTTTGTTTCATCCCTCAGGCTTTTAAGTTCCTCCTGTAACTTTTTATTCTCCTCCAGGAGCAAGGGTGAAATCATGTTTACACATTCCTTGCAATCGAGGGGATTGCGTTTACATTCTTCCACTCGGCATTCATTACATAGCATGCTTCCGCAATTATAACACTCATGCACTCCATTTACTCCCACCGTCTCAGAGCACTCCCCGCAGCATCTTTTATAGCAATCTTCGCAAGACATGCAATCATGCTTTTAAGTTCCTCCTGTAACTTTTTATTCTCCTCCAGGAGCAAGGGTGAAATCATGTTTACACATTCCTTGCAATCGAGGGGATTGCGTTTACATTCTTCCACTCGGCATTCATTACATAGCATGCTTCCGCAATTACAACACTCATGCACTCCATTTACTCCCACCGTCTCAGAGCACTCCCCGCAGCATCTTTTATAGCAATCTTCGCAAGACATGCAATCATCACAAGCGAAGCACCAGCCCTTGTTACACTCACCACATTTGTGGAGGCATTCATTGCAAACTACATTGGTGCAATGTGAGTTTGAACAAGCAGTATGAGGTATGCAATCCACACACACAGAGTTGTCACAACCACTGCACGCAACCATCGCCGCACATGATGTACAATAATTCCGCCCGCAGATGAAACAGAAATAAAGTTGCTTGCTATCATCTTCATCAGTGCAGTCGTAGCAGTAATTCTTAGCGCATTCGCTGCACGTCCAATCTTGAATTCCAAACCAATCGTCATCATAGCAAATTAATCCATCAAGGCGAGTACCACAGCAAGCAGTAGGGCTGTTCTCCAACATGCCATCATACCGCTCAAGAAACTCAAGGAGCCGAAGCCTTACTTCTTCTTCACGCCAATCGTAAGGGAATAGTAAATGTTTTAGTGAATTGTTCTCTTGGCTGATTATGCTATCAAGAATTGGAAGCACCAGATCGCATGAGAGTGGCGGCGCAGGATCAAGCTGGAGTTTCTTGTGTGCTCCAACGAGACTCATATCAATCTGCTCAATCGAAGTGCACCCTCGAAGCGGCGACAATCCAGCGCCGGTGATGTTGATGCAATTAGTCAGACGCAATCTCTTCACTCTATTTGCAGCGTCGATGTGCAACAGTACCTGACTGATGTCATCATCAGTCAGCTTTGCCGCTAGATCCTTTTCGATGTCGCCAAAATCGAGAGTGTGCCAGTCATTGCCTGCAATCGAAGAGCGATTAGGACGGCATCGAGCCATGATGATGTCGTACGGACTGCTGGGGGGAGTGATGGCAATTGCAAAAAGCGCTCTCGATGTGGGTGCCAAAAAAGATGCCACCTCCTTTAATATTCCCCCCGGAAGTATATCATAGATGTGGGGACAGGTGATGCCGTGCGAGGAAGCATTGGCGGCTGTATTCCTCCGCTTGCTGCTTTGGGATATCATGGTGTGCGATGGATACATATTATGATGGGCAGAGCTACTATCTCTGAACGAGAGTTGTGAGTTGATAAGATACGGAAGCGGAATGCTCGAACTGTAAACCCGGGGAGATAAATACAATAATAATATGTTTGGCTGGGTATTTAGAACTTGTTAGTTGAACTTGTGGCTTGCTAAATAGGAATAATCCCTTCAAATAGTAGAGACTGGAGGGAAATATCCAAATTGGGGGTACAGATCCTACTTACGTCTAGGTTCTTGGCCACAAGCAATCAATAGTTACGCAATACCACAAGCCTTCTGAAATAGTGGTAGGTAAATCCTGCAACTGTAGCATAGTCTGATTCTATCCTCTACGAAAGACTTGGATCCGGAGGAGCTACTCATGCACGCCATATGTCATGGCTCTTATGTCTCTCAATCTCCTCCTCAGTTCTTCGTTTTTGTACTCTAAGTTTTCAATTTCACGCTGCTTCTTTTCATTCTCCTTCAGGAGTAAAGATGAAATCATGTTTACACATTCCTTGCAAGTGCTGTCCCTTGTTTGGCATAGATTCAAACGGCACTTATCGCAGCGTTTTGTTTCGCAAACATCGCACCAATGCACTCCATTCACTCCCTCCTTCTCACAGCACTCCCCGCAGCATCTTTTATAGCAACATTTGCATTCTATGCGATCGCTACAATCGCTGCACCATCTCTTGCGGCATTCACCACATTCCTTCCAAAGGCAGTCATTGCAAACTATATTGGTGCAGGAGGGGTTCCACAATCAGTGTGAGGTGCGCAGTCAACACACAGAACAGCGTCGCAATAAACGCACTCAACCATCGCCACGCATGTTGTACAATACTTTCGCTCACACGTGTGGCAGAAGCGTAGCAGCGAATTATCATCCCCATCAATGCATTCGCAGCAGTAATACTTGGCACATTCGTTGCACGTCCAATCTTGAATCCCAAGCTCGCAGTCATCAAAGCTAATTATTCCATGATCAAGGCGAGTACCACAGCAAGCAGTAAGGTTGTTCTCCAACATTGCATTATAACGTACAAGAAACTCAAGGAACCGGGGGTCGTCAGGATCGTCTTCGTAACGCCAATCGTCAGGAAATCGTAAATGTTTCAGTGAACATCTCTCTTGGCTGATTATACTATCAAGAATTGGAAGCACCAGATCGCACGAAAGATGATGCATTAGATAATCTTCCTGGGTTGGTTGATGTGCTCCAACAAGACTCAGATCAATTTGCTCAATCGAAGTGCACCCTAGAAGCGGTGACAAGCAGGCGCCGGTGATGCTGGTACAATTAGTCAGACGCAATCTTTTGACTTTATTGGCAGCGTCGATGTGCAACAGTGCCTCGCTGATGTCATCATCAGAGAGCTTTGCCGCTAGCTCCTTTTCAATGTCGCCAAAATCGAGAGTGTGCCAGTCATTGCTTGCAATCAACGAGTGGCCAACGTTGGGCCTGTTTCTAGCCAAAATGATGTCGTATGGACTTCTGGGGGTTGGAGTGACGGCTGCTGCAAAAAGAATTCTCGACGTAGGTGCTAAAAACTTAGCCACTTCCTCTAGTATACCTTCCGGAAGGACATTATAGAAGGGACAGGTGTTGCCTTGCGGCGAAGCATCGGCGGCCGTTTTCCTCTGCTTGCTGCTCATCGTTGTATTGTAAGGAAATTATTGAGCGCGCGGAGCGGCAAAAGAATCCGTGACTGTGCGTGAGTCACTAGTATGGACTACCAAATCAGAAGGAAGGCAAGAGTGCTAGAAGTCTCTTAACGTGGTGTCTTAACACACTGTGTAATCTTATCTCTTTCTATCTATTTCCACTGGAAATTATTATGAGCTCATTCCGAGCTCCATCCTGTCTCTGCGTGGGTCGTGTGAGAACTCCTTCAGAGTTCAGTCAGTTCAGTTCCCGAGCTGCGCTCGGCGCATTCAGTCTGGTCTTGTTCGGTATTCCGCGGTCATTCCACCACTCAGACAGCTGAGGAAAAAGTCCCGTCTGACAAAGAGCGGGATATGGGTTGCTAGGATACAGAGATAGGGCTCTGGTGTTCTCGAACCTCGTGGAGGCCCTAATCCAGCACAGGTAATGCTAATTGGGCTGGCACTATTCTACGATTCTTGGCCACTCACGCAATGTTACTACACTACATGCCACAATCCTTCTGGCTAGTGGGTGAATCCTGCATCTGCGGTTTGCCCCGATTTTATCACGAAAGACTAGGATTTGGAGTTATTCAACTCGCCATCATTCCAACACTCTCATTTCCTCCTTCAATCCCTGCATCTCGTCCCCCATTACATTAGTTTGTTTCTATCCCTCAGGCTTTTCACTTCCTCCTGCAACTTTTTAGTCTCCGCCAGGAGTACAGATGAAATCATGTTTACACATTCCTTGCAATTGCTCTCCCCACTTTGGCATTGTTTCAATCGGCATTTATCACATAGTGTGCTTCGGCAATAGTTATCGTAACACTCATGCACTCCATTTACTCCCTCCTTCTCAGAGCACTCCGCGCAGCATCTTTCAACAAGGCAATTTTCGCATTGTAAGCAATCACTGCAAGTGATGCACCATCTCTTGTTGCACTCACCACATTTGTTACTAAGGAGGCATTCATTGCAAATTACATTCATACAATATCGTTCCGCACAAGCAGTATGAGGTAGCAATCCTCACACAAAAAGGCGTGACAAGCACTGCATGCATTCTTTGACGCACATGATGAGCAATAATTTCGCTCGCACGTGCGGCAGAAGTGCAGTAGCTTGTTACCATCTTCATCAGTGCAGTCGTAGCAGTAATTCTTAGCACATACGCTGCAAGTGTGATATTGTACACAAAAATCTTCGTCATCAAAGGAAATCCATTCATATGTTATAAGATCATTGCCGCAGCAAGCAGTATTTGTAAGGCTATTCTCCAACATGCTATCATATCACTCAAGAAACTCTTAGAGCCGGGTGTCAACAGGTTCTTTTTTACACCAATCGTGAGGGAATTGTAAATTTATTAGTGAATTTCTTTTGTGCCATTATACAGTAATCGCAATGATGCACTCCATTCACTCCCTCCTTCTTAGAGCACTCACGCAGCATCTCTCATCGCACCACTCGCAGTAGTGCAATCATTACACTCGTTGCACCAGCTCGTGTCACATTCCCAACATGCATTGTTGGAGTGACAGGAATTACAAAAGTTTGTCGAACAACGAGGACTAGCACATTCATTGTCAGGCAAGCACCCCACGCAAAACATTACTTCACAAACACCGCACTCCTCCATCGTTACACACTTGAGCAGTAGTAACGCTCGCAGGTGCTGCGAACAGAACAGAAGAGAAATGATTATCATCAGCAGTGCACCTGTGGCAGAAATTCATAGTGCAGACGCTGCAAGTATGATTCTGCACTCCAAAATAATCGTTCACATGATAAAGAAGATCTATGCAGTCGCCCAAAAAATGTTTTGATTGCATTTGTCGCAGAAGCAGGCACCACGATTGATCGAACATTGCAATATACCTGCACAATAAATCTTGAGCTGGTGTCAACAGACCTTTGTCACGCCAAACGTGAGGGAATTGTACATGTTTGTCCCGTGAATGCTTTAAGGAACCACTTGATCACACGAGAGTGGTGGCGTAGGATCCAATATCGGGCTCTTGTGTGCTTCCGACTAGACTCAGATCAATTTGCTCAATTGAGGTGGAGTAACGAAGCGAAGCCAATCCAGAGCCGCTTATGTTGATGCAATTAGTCAGACGCAATATTTTGACTTTGTGCGCAGCGTCGATATGCAACAGTATCTTACAAATATCATCATCTGTGAGCTAGGCCGCTAGCTCCTTTTCGATGTCACCAAAATCAAGAGTGTGCCAGTCATTGCCTGCAATAGATGAGCGGCTAACTCTAGGCCGGCATCGAGCCAGCATGATGTCGTACGGACTGCTGGGAGGAGTGATGAGTGATGGCAATTGCAAGCAGGATTCTCGATGTGGGTGCTAAAAAACTTCGCCACCTCCTTTAATATGCCTCCCGGAAGGAGATCATAGAGGGGATAGGTGGTGGCGGTTTTCCGCCGCTTGCTGCTTTTTGATAACATCATCAGGTGCTGTCACCTGATGATGTTAGAGACGAGACGTTGCCTAGAGAGAGATAGGTAACAAAAATGGCGAGGCTGGGGAATTTTACAGTTCTCAGATCCCTAGAAATCATCTTTTTTTTGAGAAAACGATTCACTAAAGGTCTCGTTCGAATTGATTCTTTAAACTAGAGAGATTGTTAGCGACCACGTGGCCAATAGTGTAATAGTCGAAGATGCAAACCATCATGTTCACAACATCGATGACACCGGCATCTCATTCTACTATCTCTTGCGAGTATGGCATGTGTTCGTCTGCTGTGCTGACTATCATACTTTTCGAGATATGACCATTTCAAATTTTTGAATGGGCTGGTGGCCGCCGACGGGCCGCCGGTGGGACTTGTTCTTCGACGGCTTGTATTCGCCCTTGGTGGTCGACACATCATCTTGTGCAGCATCGACACTCACTCTACTACTATCCAGCAGGCTCAAACAGCTTTATATCGTGAATAACGTCGCACAAGTATGTCTCTTGATACCCTTTCGTCAGGGGTGTCTGTAGGGGGCTTTGAACCGATAATAACATCGTTGGGACTGTCAGAATAGTATTTATGCGGTGGTATGCCTCTTGGATGATGTTGGTGATGATGGGGGTTGATTGGCAATGTTATCTCATCATGTGGAAGGTGTACGAGTGCTCTGCGCTAGTGGTCTACTTCATACTTGATTTACGTACCTACATACGCAAAAAAAGATTGCCGCCGACACTCATTCAAAGCATCATTTCAATGACACCCAGTATGGAAGATGCCGTCGCTGTCCACAGGGGCGCTACAGAAAGCAACTCGGAAAGCAATTGTCTCTTTATTCAATGATAATTCCACTCTACAGAATCAATTCTTCACTGACCAAGCGCTCAGTATCATTCTTAGTGAGAAATGTGGCGTCGACATCGATGCCGATACGGTGGCAAAGGCTTTTGCGGCGGGTGGAGAGAGCAGATATTCATTGCAATTGAAGGACATGAGTATTGGGCACGAGGGCGAGAGCGTTTTATTCGTCTACAAAGCGCACAGGCTTCTGGGCGGTCCATACATTACTGCAATCGGTTGGTTTGATTCTGTGAAAGCTGCAGAAGCAATCAACCCCTTTGTCGGCAAGAGCATCGCGGACTGTGCAATCATCGATAAAAAGGTGAAAGAAGTATTGGGGAAGCAACTCAAGAAGGATCACGAGAAGAAGGCTAAGGATAAATCAACTAATAAGCGCCCACCATCGCCATCATCGGAGAAGCCGCCGTCAAAGAAACCGTCAGCGGCAACAGTAACTGCCGCAGTCGAGCAAGAGCAAACATCCAATGAACAGCCAGCAGATGTTGATCAAACAGCTGCTCCTACGCCAGAATTACCTGCCAATACTCCTGTACCAGCTAATGGAGACGGCGAGATGGAGCGAGCTGAACACGAGGAAGATGCATCGAATCAACGTGCTGACAATGAAAGAAAGGAATACACGAAGAAGTGTCGTGATGTAACGATTGGCAAGGATACTATTCACAACGTTCCATACAGCCTTGATGTCGTACAGAAGAACTATTTGTCCTCGTTGAGAAAGAAGGCAAAGATGATTGACAACCTGATGGAATTGTTCAAAGAAGGCCGAGGAAAGACGGTGTTTCAATCGCGATATCTTCGTTTCCTGTCTGCTGTCAGTCTACAGAACAGTGGTGGATCTGATAATGGCACTGTCACACTCATTGCTGCTACAGCGCTAGTCCTGATTCGCTCAATAGGGATCACGGAGAGTGAAATCAGCACTGAAAGCATTGCGAATGGGTGCCCAGGTGAATCGACGATCGCTGAATATGAGTACCACGTTGCTGCACACCTTGTCATGATGCAATGCAGACGAATAAATCTTAGCGGAGTAAAATATCTCACAATGACAACGGACGGTGGTCAGCGGAAGGGGTGTGAACATATGGTCAAGGTGTTCCATTTCGGAGTAACGGACAAAGATGGCAATCCAACAATCGGTCATTTAGCCCTTGACGTGGATACTTGCGGCAAATCTTCCGCCGAAATCGCTGCTGCAATTAAGAAGAGTGTAGCACCTATCAAGTCACTCCTTAGACCGGATATCAAGATTAATGGCCTAACCGGGGACTCTGGTGGAGGAGGAGCTGTCCAGCACATCCACCCTAAACTCATTGAGCTAGGGGTCATGGACAAGAACTCCAAGTATCTTAGATGCATCATGCATGCTCTGTCTAAGCCGTTTGAAAACGCGTGTAAAAGTGCGTTTGGCGAACAGGGCCTCGGCAAGTGCACTGTTTTCCAATTGGCATACTCTGCTATTACTTTGTTCAGGAAGCTTAACGAGCAAGGAGGATTGGAACTAGTCGACAAGTACTCTTCTAAACTTCTCGAAGTATTGAACAATAGCGAAGGATGGGAAGCAGAAGGAACAGAGATGTTTCCTCAGGCAATGAATGCGTACAAAGCAAAGATCGACGATGACGACCACGATACCATCAAGGAGTTTACGAAAGATTTGAGGAACTTGCAATTGCCGGTAATGACAAGATGGAAGACTGTTCCCAAGGCGCTTGAATTTCTGGTAGACAACTGGGTCCCTACTTATTTTATGAGTGTGGTAATCATCCAGAAAGAAGGATCCAAATCTGCTTTGTATCAGATTGCCTGCGATATTGTCTCTCTAATGACATTACGACCTGCTCCTGTTGAAGCTGCTTCGAACGCGGATGCTAATGGATCCGCACCCAGTAGCGCACCCAGTAGTGAGGATGGGAACATTGATACTGCTGCTGCCGCCGCCGCCGCTCCAACACTACAGAAAGGGGACACTCCCATTCTATTATCCCAAGCTTTCTTCCTCGTTGCATTTTCGAAATATTACTTCACTCCTTGGTTTGATTCTGGGATGCAACCTGATCCACAGTTTGGTTCGGATAGTCATGGTCACAACTCACGGCTCTTTGTTCAGCAGACGTTCTTGATGAGGGAGGAGCTGGATGAAATGATGGGAGATAATAAATGGAAAGAAATGCCTGAATTCCGTCACTACATTGCCTCGCTAGCTGGGTTGCCAAGTCTAGGTGATGTCAAAAAGGGTGGGTTAGAGTTCATGAACAAGGCAACTGATACTTTCTTCCGGGAATACAACACCAGCTTTATCAAGCATATCGAGAATGTGTGGACATCTACAATGATACTCCCCTATATTATCGGTGGACATCCAGAGCTAGCTCACGAGTTCATTCGTTGGCTCAGAGCTTCTGACGATGGAGATCTAGCAGCAGATAACTTTGCTTGGTCAACGAAGGAAATCGAGATTGAGAATCAAAAATCTTACGGGGAAAGCCATGAATGCCGCATCGACGCATGCATGATATGCTTGACGAAGAATGCCGATCCAGGAGTGATATTGGAAGACTCCTTCATTGCAGAAATCAAAGACTCACTCTTCGAATCTTTGGAGTCGGAAGAAGTAGTGAACTTCCTTGATAGATCGAGATGGCAGCAAGCGGACGAATATGATCCCGTTAGAAAGCGAATCTGCGAAGTGGTTGCTCCCCATGCTTCGCAACAACAGCGGATTGAATGCTTGGTGCAAGAGATCAACGCAATGGCAAGAACAAATGTGAAAGAGGCTCGCCGAACCGTTCGTGTAGTCATTTTTGTCACCCTCAATCACCCATACAATCGCGAGTCTGTAGACAAGAAGAGAGAAGAAAGGTCTACTATGAAAGAGAAGCTGAAAGTCAAACGAGTCAATGGAACCGAGCGCATCACCGGCTACTTCAATCATGTCGAGGGTGTTCTCGCAGAAGCTGAGAAAGCAGTGGAGGAAGCTGGGGAGCAAAAGTACAAGGACATATTCGACCATTATCGTAAATCTGACAACAAAACAAGTGCTGTTGAAAGGGAGAAGAAAGTGCAAGGCTTCGAGGCCGCAACTGAAAAGCCGAGGAATATCACGAAGAACCAGCGTAGAGGAGATATTTTCATTCCTATTGCGGTGGGAGGAGGCATAGCACTCAGTTACTTCGCCAAGAAACGCAAAAACGAAAGCGTTGTCAGAGAAGAGATTGCCTTCCGTGAAATCAAACTTGATAACGTACAGCTGCGCCTGAATGAGCCACCTCTGGAGACGATGGAGCTTGACAAGATGAAGGTACTACTCCAACAGGACGAGGCTGCTAGGCTTGCTCGCAACGACATGGTGAGAGAAGAAGGTACATCGTGGATGAAAATCAACTCAGTTGATCCGCTATCTCAAGCAATGAAAGACGAGGTGACGAACTACCTTGCGTTTAGGAATGCAAATAAGAATTAATAGTACAAGAACATGTATATTAGCATACAATTCGCAAGGGCGTCCCGTCGGCGGCCACCAGCCCATTCAAAAATTTGAAATGACCATATCTCGAAAAGTATGATAGTCAGCACAGCAGACAAACACATGGAATACTCGCAAGAGATAGTAGAATGAGATTCCGGTGCGTTTGACATGCGAAACGGCTCATTCGACTGGCAGCACAGTGGCCTGTGCTCGCTAACTAACGCTCTAGCTTTAAACTTATTTTGAACGAGGCCTTCAGACCATTCGAAAAAAGATGATTTCTAGGGATCTGAGCGGAAATCAACATGAAGCAGGGTGTCACGTGATGAAATCGAATGAAAGTCGAAAACTTCTTCGGAGAAACTTTGAGGTTTTCTTGAAGTTTTCGAAGTTTTTCCATCCAACAAGTCGGAGAAGATTCAACAAGGAGTGTCAACCCCAGGTTCCCATGATATGATTGATGTGCATGGAGTTGAGCGGCTACGAGTTACCAGCATGAGTTCCACTAACACTTCGTCGGCAGGCATACGCCGCCTCTCCAGCCTCCCATCTGGAACATTGGAACACATAGCAAGTTATCTGTTGGCGCCTTCACGGCTAATTTTTGCCGTCGCTATCACTGAACGCAATAAATCGAAAACACCGTATCAAATGATAATGGCTCGAAGTCCCAAGCACAATGAGAGCCACTCACTCGTCGTTGGATGGCGTAACTGGACCTGTCTTGATTTTGGTAATATCGAGAAAGAGTTGGCGGCAAAGCTCTCTGACGATGACATCAAGGAAATTTTGCTGTCTATTAATGCTGCCGATAGACTCATAAGATTGAGAATCACTAATTGCACAAACATTACAGGTGCCGGGTTGGCACCGCTTCGTGGTTCATCAAAGCTGGGGCAAATTGATCTCAGTCTTGCTGCTAAACATCAGAGCCCAATCCTTGATCAAGAGCCTGCACTATCACGTGAGCATGTGCTCCCAATTCTAGATACAATCATTCAAAACGGGGGGGCCAAATTAAGATATTTGCAACTCCCACATGCGTGGCGTGAAAACAGATCTACTGATTCAGAATTCCATGCAGCCATTGTGCGATATAAAGAGCTAGCCAATAGTCGTGGAGATTTTTGCTGCCACGAATGCAGTATTCATATTCGGTCTGACGATTACGATGATGTAAGCTGTGATGATGAGTATGCGACAGAAGTAAATACTTGCTATGATTGTATGAAGAGCTATTGTTATATGCATGACATGGTATCTAAATGCCGGGCATGTGAGAAGTGTTTCTGTAAGACATGCTCACAGGTGGATTTTTATTATTGTTGTGAGAATAGTTATTGCGGTGCTTGCAAAGCTGTTCATCACTGTGAAGATTGTGGGTCATTTTGCGACGACTGCAAAATAACGTGCGAGAATTGCAATCGAATATCATGCCAAAACTGCTTTGAATTTGGTGAGGAGGCTTGTGCGGGATATAATTGTGGTGTTTGTCGCAGGACTCTCTGTGTTGACTGTGTTCCTATGCAAGCGTGCGATTATTTCGAGTGCGAGAAGAAGATGTGTGCCGAATGTGCAGATGCAGAGAAGGGAGGAGTGGATGTAGTGCACAGTTGTGTAGATTATTGTGATGCTTCATTATGCAACAGCCATAGGTTGTATGAATGCCAGCAAGGGCATATTGAGTGTGAGGAATGTGTCAGATTTCTTTATGAGTCTTTCAAGGGTAATGTCCAATTGCTTGAGAAAGTGAAATATCGGAAGAGACATGCAGGTTTGGAAGTGGAAGAAGGATATTGCCCATGCGGATGGTGCTCTTCCAGACCGCAATTACGCTTTGGAGTTGGGCAGCTCGTCTTATGTCGGAAGGATCAGGCAGATACGGATCGAGCGCATGGGAAGGTCATTCGGCTGTGGCATCAGTTTGCCGACTGGGTTGAGGAAGATAAATGGGCTCCTTATCTAGTTGAGTTGGACGATGGAACGAAAGGCATCATTAGAGAGGATATTGATAGCGAAATACTAGCAGCACCGGAGCTTCGCTTCAAAGTTGGACAATGCGTCATATGTAGAGTGGCTGAAAATTGTTGGGCGCATGGGTGGGTCATTCGGATTTGGTATCGGGATGCGTCTTGGCCTAAGAGAATTCATTTGACGATTGGGCTCCGTATCAAATTGAGCTGGATGATGATGAAGGAACGAAGGTCTTTGCTCCTTCTGATACCGATCAGGTCATTAGAGCGGCTCATACAAAATAGAGGGGACGACTGGATACCTAGTTACAAATTATTCCTAGACTGCAAATCCTAGTGACTTTATTTACATCAAAAACATATATTTCACGAACACATTCGGAAAGTCAGTTACTCCTTGCTTCCAATAATGTGTTTTGTAGCTTTGCCAATGGACACACTTTGCATTCGTGATGCAAATCGTAATGCACTCAATGTGTTATCCATATCAGCTTCGTCCGAGCTGACGCAGCAAAGCAGTAGAACCTTGGCATCTGCTTCCAAGCTATCTCGGAGCAAATGAGTCAAAGTAGAGTTCCTGTACGGGACAGAACGATCAAATTGACATCTTGCATCAACAACGTCGTTGAAGGCATCAATTGACTTGTTTGAGAATTTGGCGAGGTCCCCGTCAACACAGCCTCTGTATTCACTTGACTTCATCAGTGGGTTTGGCATAATGTCTGATGAAGCCATGTCAACGAATTGAAGCCTTCCCTCGGTGCCAACTCCTGTAGCAATATTGGTAGACTGAATGTGGATAGTTGTAATAACATTCGAGTTCCTTTCATATGAGCCCAAGTCAGAGCCTTGCATTTGCAATCTGTCAAGACGATTTGCATTGGCTTCCTGCCAAATTTGGCAGACATCCTCAAAAGAATTGATGCGAATTGACACAAGACCTTGCACAACAGTGTTACCATCTATATTTGTGCGAATTTCCAACTTTCCCCTCCGCCAGTCTGACTCATCAATACCCTTACGTTTGTCTCGTCGAGTCTCACAAATCACAACCTCGCCGTCTGTTTGAGCTGCCCCAACGCCTGAAACGAGATCAAAAAGTTTCTCGTTGTGGACTTCAACCATGGTCACTGAGAAGGAATCCTTATAGCGGCCCTTCCGGTGACCTGCAATTGTGAACAGCTGTTGCAGAGCCTGGAGCTGCACACCGTGAGATTGGAGGCTCGGCAAGCCAGACTCATCAAGATTGTGATCACCCAAAATAGAATGAGTTTTGCCACTGCCATGTTGTCCAAACGCAAGTAAAGTGACGTTGAACCCGTCCAATGAGCTCACGATTGGCTCCTCTAATTCAGAGAAGAGTTCATACTGCGATGTGCCAGGAGAAAATACCCTGTCGAACTTGAAGCTCACCGGTCTAGAGTCCTCGTTGACAATGAGTATATCTTGAGTTGGAATTGTCAAAATTGGCTTGGTGGCTCCGGGCTTGGGTCGGCAGTAAACACGGACGGTGCCTCGAATGTCTTGTAACTCATTCAATAGTTTGAGCCTCATTGCACTCTCGGCAGCAAGTTTTTCGCGCAAGTGTTCCGTTTCGGCACGGGATGCAGCGACGGCACGATCTGCCAGATTGGCCCATTCTCTCGATTGAAGTTTCAGTGCATTTATTTCGTCAGTGGATTGAAGTCGAAGCTGGTCCACATTCACTGCGCAACACTTGGGCACCCGCCTCGAGCGCAAGAGTACGCGCTCCCAACGCAGCATCGTTAACGATCTTATTGTCTTGAGCTTTATTCATCGCCTTCTCCGGTGTCATTGCAGTTATACTTCCACTGCTCTTCTTTCTAGCCGAACGGAAGCTGAGCGCCA
>JAHBBA010000930.1:0-98608 GCA_018806925.1 Skeletonema costatum | reverse complement strand
CCCATACATACAAACAATGATTGAGCCGTGAAATATATCCTTCTATACTATCGTAACCAACAATAATGGGCCACTGGAAGATGTCGATTGACATACTCACAGCGTTGGAGACGATATGGTGCTAGAGTAGTGCTTGCGGCCATCCCAAATTGGGCCTCATCAGGTCACCTACGAGGCTGTAGCGACGCCCATACATACAAACAATGATTGAGCCGTGAAATATATCCTTCTATACTATCGTAACCAACAATAATGGGCCACTGGAAGATGTCGATTGACATACTCACAGCGTTGGAGACGATATGGTGCTAGAGTAGTGCTTGCGGCCATCCCAAATTGGGCCTCATCAGGTCACCTACGAGGCTGTAGCGACGCCCATACATACAAACAATGATTGAGCCGTGAAATATATCCTTCTATACTATCGTAACCAACAATAATGGGCCACTGGAAGATGTCGATTGACATACTCACAGCGTTGGAGACGATATGGTGCTAGAGTAGTGCTTGCGGCCATCCCAAATTGGGCCTCATCAGGTCACCTACGAGGCTGTAGCATGAGGTATACGCATTTAGAGCATATGCCGTGTAATATATCCTTCTATACTATCGTAACCAACAATAATGGGCCACTAGGAGTATTTGATTGCTTCATTCACAGTTTCTCTAACTTTTGTGAGATTTGTTTACATCGAGACTTTTATTCTGATTTGATCGGACAGATTGTAAGTTCATTCTCATTTTTGCTCATGTTTCATCATTTACCAGTGGTAAGCTGCACTGTTATCTTTCGGTATGGTGTGTTTATCTGTGTGGAAATACTATTTTAACATCATGCCATACGCAGTTTCTTCAGGATTGATGAACATTTTAGTTACTTGAACTTTGTTAGGGATCTGTCACAATTATGTCAGGGAATGCATTAGTCTGATCACAATTCATAGATTTCATCTGTACGAATGTTGCCTCTAAGTTTCTCACCCATCTTTCTGTGTCGAATAATGGGGATACTGGTACAGACAAGCGTAGTCTTTTGCGTATTGATTCGAACCATTTTGTGTTTATTGCACATTTGACCATTGCATCTTCATAATCGCTCATGTTAGGAAAAACTAGATCGTCTACCTCAGCTGCACGTAATAGACTTGCTCCAACTCTGGATGCTAGTTTGTCGGTGGCGATGGTGGACTGATCATCACAAATACTGTTAGCTTGATTCTCACTCGCTCTAGTGCTGGAGCGAAGTAGTGAAATCATCGGCAAGCCAAGGTATAGAGCATCGCAGCCTAACGTGTGTGCATTATACGCAGGCGTATCCAGGAACACATCAGCGCAACCAAGTCGTCTCAAATGCTCATTCCGTTCAGAGACATCGGCAAATAGCAAGGCATCTTCCATTCTTTCTCCAAACTCTTTCCTAACGAGTTGGCGCAAGTTCTGCTCCATTTCCTTTCCAGATCGAAGTAGCCAAAGGATTGGTGCTCCGCTTCCTGAGCTAGCCAAGTCCCTTTCGTCGGAATGCCTAGCAAAGTATTCAGACCGAGCAGTAGACAATGCGCGGATCCATGTTCGGAATGTTGAAGGGTCAATCTTGTCTGGTCTGCTGTGACAGCAATACACGAATGCAGTTGGATGGATGCCATATTTGGAGCGCAGCTGTATTCTCTTTCTTCATTGGCCAGGATAATTCCATCTCCTTCCTTCCCAAACACAGTTTTGTGACTGTATCCTGAAGACCGCTCCCCATGAGTACATGCTATTCCCAACGCCATTGTTGCAAGGTTCATGCTCCTCATAACTCATAAATCCATAAGGATCATCAATACCAACCAACAAATTTCTCAAGACGATGATCCTTCTATCAATTGCAAGATATTCTCCTCGTTCTCGCTCTTGCTTCGTCAGAACTCCTTCGTGCTCTCCCCATTCAGGCACCCACGCCGATGCAGCGAACTCTCTAGAAATAACATCCTCGCTGTAACTGTGTCCTTTTCCATCGCCATAAGTGAGTGCATCGTCAAATACTACGGTGAAAGACGAAGGAGTTTCAGTCAATCCATCGTAATAGTAGCAGCTTCCATTACCCAAAGAAAACAATTCTCTTCCAGCACTGTGTTCCCCATCGCTCAATAATGCACGGTGCTCCCCATAGACCAGCCGTCTATCAAATTCTTCATTCCAAGACACATGATCGGTACCACACATCAAACAAGATCTCGTAAGTGATACACGCCTATCATGCATGTCGATCAATTCAGGAACGATAATAACCAAAACCAATGGATAATCGTCGTTGTCAGCAACGCCGTTCTCATTCAAATGTATCGCAGTGTCATCGTTGCCGCGATCAATTCGTACAGAAGTGTCATGAACTTGTGTAAGTATCAACTCTCCCCCTACAGAAGCTTTTGCATCAAATCTCCCCATAGTACCTCCCGCAAAACGTTGTCGATAACATCATTCCCAACAGACTTGCAAGCAAGATATGGAGCAGGTGATACGTCGACGACATTAAACCCATTAAATGATGAAATAATAACACTTGCAAAGGGAAAGACTTCACCTGACTTGTTATAAATCCCATTGTTCGAAAGACTAGCCACCGTGGTCATCGCAGGCACAATAATACCGGTAGTCACAATAATAATACCACCAACATCCACAGTAGTAGCCATATGATACTTGACATCGTCAAATACTAGCTCCCCATTCTCACCAACCAACATGGAGCATGCAAAAATTCCTGTTCCAACGTGAGGGGCATAGTTACATATTACTACAGGAACAATAATGGTTGCATGACACTCCCCGATCCCTTCAACAGCGAAGCCATGAATTATTTTCTGCCTCTCCCCAAATTCCAACGATCGGTTTGGATTGCCACGATCAAAGAGGCGTGATTGCTCACCAAAGGAACGTTTCGCATCCATGCGATCAATGGATGTGCTCATGTGGAAGCGCCGGATATCCACGGCAAGGTTAAACCTAAAGTCGATGAGATCAGGTTGGAGCAATGGTGATGGGGGACAATAATAAAATCCCTCCCAGTTGTTGTTGTTACCCGCGGTTGAAAAGGGGGATAACGAATTGTTGTTGCCTTCATTCTTCCGATTTTTCCTGGCGTTAATCAAATTCATATCCATTAACATGTCATCCAATCTACCCAAAGGGGCCCTCTCAGGGAAGCGAGAATCAAGTGGGCCTCGGACGACTTGAGTATATTTCACGCTCAGTTGTTGTATCACGATAACGATGAAAGTATCATCATTAACAACGATGAAGTTATCATCCTTAGGGATCATAAATTTAGACCATAGTTGATTCTTGAACCCCATAATAAAGTGCATAATGGGAACTACAGTTATCCGAATGATGTCAAATTCGTCAGGTCCTCGGACCGAGTTCACGTCTCTGAAAAAATAAAATACCCGGTTTAATGGTGCATAATAAATTCCCTTATCTTCATGGACCTCGGTCGAATCAGATCTTGTCCAAACTACCTCCTCTTCGTCTCATCATCTACATCGAACCCGCTTTCCTCGCCGTCCACCTTCCTCATGGGTCGTCCTCGTAATCCTTGTAGTACTCCCCGCAGTACACCGGGGAAAACCTCCTTTGCTCATGATGAAATTGGCACAGAAAATGCCATGCCCCTCTATAATCTTCGTCTTGGAGTCCAGACATGGGCTCCTCCAAGTCAAGAAATTCTCTTCGTCCACCTTTCCTCAGTCGCTGAAACTTAAGGTCCAGTTGCTCAACAACTTTCTCTGTGTGGGGCCTCCCGCGACGTCCATGGTCCTCTGTAGTTGGCAACATGAGAGTGGAAAGACGACAACAACTGTTAGTGGTTCGAGCATAGAGCGGGGCCAAAATGGGGCTCCCGCTTGGACGTAAAAACTTCAAATCTGCATCCTTGCACAACTGCTTCGTCCACGTTTGTGTCATGAGTCGGGGGTATCACAAATACATGGGCAAGGTGAGGATTGACCAGGTGGTCTTCTGCAGATATTTCCATCACAGTACTCAACGCCGCAATTGGAGAAATCCGCAATCTGTGTCCAGGTACTTCGTGCAGCCTGACCCAGTCCTCTACTCCCAACTGAAATAGCGTTGACGACTCCCAGATCGTCTCCTCCTATTCAGAGTAACCTGACTCCTCTCCTACTGCATCCTCATCCACCAATGTTTCACCCAGTCTAATGCCCGTCCTTCACTGCATTGTTCAGCCTCCTCGTTCAACGGCACATAGCTCCAAGGATTCTTCTTAGCCATGATCCATTCCATGAAATCACCCCTCTAACTCAACCCCGGCAGTCTTCATTCTGGTTCCTGCAATGCGAATGACGTGCACTAACACCCCGTTTCTCTCTCCACCTTCCCCAGCCTCCAGATGATGTCCTGATTCCGTTCCATCATATAACATCCTAATATTACTTGGTGGCTTGGGTACATCAAACATATGCGTGAGGCTCAGTACCAGCCCCGACGCAATGTACATCCTACTTCCGACTTTGTTGACCTCTGCATGCACTAGTGATTGTGATTCTTCAGTTGATGACCTTTGTGCTCTCTCAACCTCAAACTGGGGAGCTCTCCCGTCACGAAGTGCGGTTGATCGTCTCTCACCCACCGAATGTAGGATTCTGGCCAACTCCAGAAGAACAGCGGTGATCCCCCGTTCCATCTCCACCACGTTGCCTTCGCTACCCTCCCGAGGGCCTTCCATCCTGACTGCAAAATCGCTCTTGTGTATCAGAATCCCGTGGCATTTCCCAACACCTCTTGTAATCCCACTATCCTGTTGCTGCCCAGACACACCCTGGTCTGCCTGCTGACTTGTTCCCCTGCCGCGACCACCATACTGCTTTCCTGCCCGCTGGCTCGCCCTTGGAACGTCTATTGTACCTCCGCGCGTAATTGCAAACGGAACGGGTGACACTTCGTCTCCTGAAATGTATGGACATATGTTTGCTGTAGGCTCTTCCTCCACCGTGGCAGCGTTGACTTCGGAGCTACTTCCCTAGGACGGCCCCGCCACCCTTTCATGCTCAGTAGCCCTGCCTCACGCCTCCTCAACCTCCACATCGCATCCCACAAGTGCATCGGAACCGCTGCGTCCTCTGATTTCTGGCCCTCTCCTTGACCACTGTATCCAAAGTGTTAGATGACAGCAAGATTACAGTGGGAAGGGATTTACTTTGCTTGTTCCTCGATGGTGCGGTTTCGTAGCAATCGTCGGTTGGATGTGAGGTGTTAAGTTTCCGCTTCGCGCAAAGGTAGACTTGGATGTTATCCCGAACGTGGACGGGAGGCTATTGCATGCCCATCGCTATTATGACGCTCCACCCAGACTACGAGATGTAATAAAAGAAGTACGGTGGCGGCAAAGCCATGCCGCTGTTCAGTTGGTAGTAGTAAATACAAATTCTTAATTAATCAAACACTGAGATCATTGGCTCTTGATTTCGATGGTTGATGGTCAAATCGACGACGCGCGACATTTGACATGCGGAAGATAAATGGGACCTTTCCCACTTATTGGGATCAGAGTACATAAGTAATCTCTATACCCCTATGTAACGTATCTGTAACGTACCCACATATCTGAACCTCCAGAAATGTGACACAAAGCCTTATCTGTCTCCACTTGGCATGCCACCTCACTTGCAGCATTTCGTACCAATCTCAAACCCCTTTGCTCTTGAGCCTCCGATTTACGTATAGGTCTTCGGCTCTCACTTACTAAACCCCCCCGGCAATACACCCCTACCAATTAATCTGTGCCCAAGTGCATCACTTCGCTTGGACAACCTCGTCATAATTCCTGCAGCACTCCTGCGCCACGCTCCCCATCTTTCACCAACATCTCCTGAAATAGAGTAGGGACATCCTCACCCTCCACCTCGTTGACGTGAACACTCATGGCGCACTGACCTTCAATTGTGCCAAACTGGCCGCCCTTGGAAGTGCGCCCACTTGTGCCGGACCCTCCCCAGCTCAAAGACCTTCCTCAGCCTCATAAATGGAAGCGCACATAGTACTGTTCTGACCAGAGTTTCAACCGTTTGAGCCCACGGTCAGGTAGCAACCGACATTCATCCTCAGAAGGTACGACCACACCGACTGAAGATTGGCGTATGTTTTACACCATTTTCACCAGCATGTTGTCGTAATTCGTATCCACCCACGGCATCACATCAATTAAGAAGTTGACGCAATATTTAAACAGAAACAGAGGTGGATGACGCAGCACCGAGAAGTCCCTCAAAACATCCGTGATCCGACTGAGTTCCACCGTGCGAAGCTGCTCCAACGCCCGCCTTGAGGGTAACATTGTACACACGGAGATGACATCACCATCACCCTTGTTGAACACATCATAAGACCTGATCTTGCCCATTGTTCCCACCGATCATACTCCCGTTCCACTTCAAGCTCCCATCAACGAGGCTGGATACACTGATTGCTGGGTACACACACCCAAGGTCTTGGTTTGGTGTACGTTCTCCGCATGAAATCTTCTCTGGTGACAACTCCGTCCGAGTTGGATTGAGCCCACACACTCACAGAGTCCGGAATCACCGATTCAGTTCAACCCGAATATTGCATAGGACTCTCCACCGCACGCAAGACTTCTTCACCCTCATACGAAGGCGCATGAATAGTACTGTTTAACACATTGCACAGCGCTGACGGGGCTTGTATAGGCAGACTTGGAACTGCTGCTCAAGTATCCTGGGCATGACGAAGATCATGCTGAAACCACACCCATCCCTCGGGAGCCTCAACCTCAAGTGCCCTGTCCACAGCGCACACGTGAGGGACGTCCGCCGAGGTTCAATAATCTGCAGATTTAATGTGCTGGAAATTTGCCCAATCACCAAAACCAACGCACACCGAGGCTGCCTCCTCCTCAATAGAAATGTGATCTTGAGTAGACAGAGGTTTAGTTGATCTCAATCTCCAATACCGACACCCGTTCAGTTAAGGCATCCGACTTCACCCCCTTGGGGACAGTCACCACATCATAAAATTTAAAAAGTCTCGGGTGAAACGCGTTCTCAGTCTTTGATCAGAATCCTCGTAATTGCAAATCCCCTGTCACCTAATTCCCAAATCCAAGCTAATGCCTTTAGCATGATGATGTGTGGTTACATCTCAGTTGTGTGAGCGTGTTGGATCACCAAATTTGCTCACCAACAGATCCACTCATCAGTTTGCTTGCTGGCTCCGTCGCTGCTGCCTGCAGTTGCACTTTCCAACTGCTGCCTCCCGCTCGGTGCTTGGTTGTGTCGTTCGTCTCGACAGTGACGTCATCTCCGTGGACTGGCCATATGTACGTAAGTGTCATTCGGCCAGATGGAAAGCTTGAGTCTTCATTGGACTACTATGCAACTTTCAGAGAAGTTGCGAAGGAGGTACAGGAGGATACGGACACGGAATAGATACCCTCAGATCTTGACGTGGACGGGTGCCTTGGCTTGTCTCCGACTCCAAAAAAGACCGCCGAGACAAGGGCGAAGCAAGCAGGAGTGTCTACGCAGATTCAGGACGCAAAGAATCGGTGGCGAACAGTGGAAGGTTCGAAAGGCAAAACTGTGAGGTGGAAGGCAACTCGTGATACATACACCTCAGCGGTGGGCGAGATGCCGAATACGTGGAGATACTCTCATGCCCTTTAGAGGCGACGCGCTGCAATGAGTTTCCGTGGAGAGACTAGGGCAATCTAATCCATGAGAGCAAGAGAATAGCCACAGGGACAATTCGGCGGCGCCGGATAGCATCGCCGTGTAATTAGGATGATGGAGATTTCTTATCAAGTCTAAACGCAGGATGACAGTTGGAGTAACAAATTAGGTATTTGGTTTATTATGATCTTCAGCTGCTTTTCTTGTCTGTACGTAGTAGTCCACCTTCTACGTTCACAAAAGCGAAGCAACCATCATCAAATCGGAAGGAAAGTGTGAAACGACGGCGCGACGCTCTCCTGCTTGTAGCTCTTTCATTTGAGCTTAACCACATGAGTTTAACGATTTCTAAGTTATGGAGTGTGTTTTAGGTATCTAATCAAGCTCTACAACCGCCTATTGTCATATTGCTTGCGTGTGGATGGAAACGAGGTCTTCGTGACACTTTCATTGCTGCACACTACCAAAAGGCGAAGCAACCATCATCTAATCAGAGAGGAGGTGCGAAACGACGACTTGACGCTCTTCTGCTTGTAGCTCTTTCATTTGAGCTTGTGTAATTGAGTTTAGTATCTCTAAATTATGAACTGCGTTTAGGTCTCTATTCAAGCTATACATCCGTCTATTGTCATATTTGCTTACGTGTGGTCCATTGCTGCACACTACCTTCTACGTTCACAAAGGCGAAACAACCATCATCGAATCAGAAATGAGGTGTGAAATGATGACGCGACGGCTCTTTCATATGAGCGTAAACAAATAAGATTAGTGTTTCTAAGTTATTAATTGCGTTTGGGACTCTAATCAAGCTGTACAACTGCCTATTGTCATATTTGCTTGCGTGTGGATGGAAACGAGGTCTTCGTGACACTTCCACTGCTGCACACTACCTTCTACGTTCACAAAGGCGAAGCAACCATCATTGAAACAGAGAGGAGGTGTGAAACGACGACGTGACGCTCTCCTGCTTGTAGTTCTTTCATTTGAGTTTATGTAATTGATGTTAGGGCGTCTAAGGATACAAATTGCGTTTTAGATGTTTAATCAAGCTATACAACCGCCTATTGTCATTTGCTTGCGTGTGGATGGAAACGAGGTCTTCGTGACACTTCCACTGCTGCACACTACCTTCTACGTTCACAAAGGCGAAGCAACCATCATTGAAACAGAGAGGAGGTGTGAAACGACGACTTGACGCTCTTCTGCTTGTAGCTCTTTCATTTGAGCTTATGTAATTGAGTTTAGTATTCTCATTCCAGTGTTCCCTGCACCATCGGACTCATTGAAGGTTGAATCGGAAGACCTGAAATTCTCGAGAGCTGTCAAGGCAAGTTCATTTGTGGGACGACAAAGTAGTACAGCCACCTCCTTGCTCCACTCCTGTTTGCAACTCATGCAAGGCAGCGGCGGACAAGGTACTCCATGGTTTGAAAATATATCGCGACAATCCGGATAATTACAAGGTTGCAGCTGCGAACGTGCTCCGAGAATGGGGTCTGAAGATCTTTCGGCGAAGTTTGTTGAGGGATTGCACAGCTCGTCTGTGAAAGAACTTCAATAAAACTGTGAAGATCAAGTCAAAGAGTGGAGTGTTTGCCAAGAAGAGACAACGGCATCAAGTCATTCATTGATGATACAAAGCATAATCCCCGGCGGACAAAGGATGGTAAGGTGACGCCCATACTGTGGAACTATATGCTATGACAAACGTACTGTGGCATGCGGCTGAGGCGACTTGGTTTGAGTTTCCATCTGGATCTCAACTAAACTATTTCAGATTCCCTCCCCTTGCCACGCACATACGAATGAATGTGAAAAGGCGATGCTCATCTGCCCGTAGCTCTTTCATTTGAGCTTATACAAATGAGTTTGGAGGTTCTAAGGATATTAAAACAAATGAGTTTGCTGATTTCTAGTTATGGATTGTGTTTCAGGTATCTAATCAAGCTATACAACCGCCTATTGTCATATTTGCTTGCGTGTGGATGGAAACGAGGTCTTCTTGACACCTTTACTGCTGCACACCACCTTCTACATTGACAAAGGCGAAGCATTCATCATCTCAATCGTTTCCTACTTCTTCGTCATCTTCGGTTTCTTTGTTGCCTTCTCTGCGTTTCATATTGCTCAGCAGCTTATGTCTTCTTGGCTCTGCATGTGTTGTGTCCAAGAAGAGAATAAACGCTTGTTAGCGTTTTTCTTTCGATTTGATCATTGTTATCATTGTCAATGAGCTATCCCCTCTTACGAGAAAGCTATCCCGTCTTATGAGGGAGAGTGTACGAGTCACATTATAGGCTATTGTAGGCAAAATTACAGCAAGATTAAACAGAATGAAAGGAATATAATGTAATATGTTATAATAGATCACTCCTTTCATAATGTTGGACGACGGAAGTCTGTTCAATAGCTTTCAATATAGTCCTCACAAAGACGACGGTACTGCTGCTGATTGGGAGGTTCGTTATATCCTATGTAGAAATCCATTTCTAAGCGCTGTTGAATACGCTGCAATTCCTCAATGTAAGTTTCGAAGTCATCACTTTCACTGCTTGGCTCGGGATCTAGCCAGTTGGTTTCGCACGAATCGTCTTCGCTCCACCAACTCCAACCAAGACGTGAACCCGCTTGAACAATCTGCAAGTTAAATGGGGGTGAAGGAGCAAATATGCATTCATGACCGTTGTAATACGAATCCGCCTCATCATACCGATCAGGAGATTGTGATGAGAGCTTCCAAACGAAAGGATTTGAGAGCCAGAAATCTTTGAATGGTGTTGGTGTGCGTTGCAAGACGAGATGGATAGTCCGCATGAAACTAGGCACGTCTGAAATGCGCTGAAAATCATAATCTAAACTCGACTGATGGTATCTGGGAGATAGAGGCTCTCCAGGGCTGGAAAATCATCGTCACCAATAATGTCATAAAGATTTCCTGTCACTTTAGTGCATCTCAGGTCCAACTCCTGCAGACGTGGAAAGTCGGCCAGATCCATAATGTTGCCACGTATATTCATATCCATATTGTTGTCTCGAAACATGCCACCGCTCGAAACTGTAATGCGCACCTTTTCAAGTGTATTTTTTAGCAATCTCAAACTCCTGAGATTGCCAGTCATACGAGAATGCCCATTTCCTGTTCGTGTACCAACCAGAGTTGATCAAATTTCATATTCGGATTCTCCTTACACATGCTGATGCTCAAATGTTGAAGAAATTTGAAGTTGAAGAAGGCAGAGAGTATCTTCCATTCAAATTAGCTTTGTCAATACTCAAGCTACGCAGCTTTGTAAAGCTGGACATGATATTAACATCATAGGTGGTATAGTTGGCAGTACGTTGAGCCAATTTTTATCTGGATCCTCCCCATCGCTGTATTTGTCCTCCCCATTGCTGTATTTGTATTTGCGCCTATTTTAGATGACAGCAAGATTACAGTGGGAAGGGATTTACTTTGCTTGTTCCTCGATGGTGCGGTTTCGTAGCAATCGTCGGTTGGATGTGAGGTGTTAAGTTTCCGCTTCGCGCAAAAGTAGACTTGGATGTTATCTCGAACGTGGACGGGACGCTATTGCATGCCCATCGCTATTATGACGCTCCACCGAGACTACGCGATGTAATAAAAGAAGTACGGCGGCGGCAAAGCCATTCCGTTGTTCAGTAGTGCTAACAAGTAGTTATTTTCAATAATTTCCAAAAGTGGCCGCCATCGCGGGTTTTGGTGCTCAAAAAGAACTCGCGCATCAAGCAGATGGCCGATCTTATCCGGCGATCTTCAGCGATCAAGATTCCCTTTTAGAATCTTTAGAATCTTTCATGTGTGACACTTTACACAGAAACAACAACTGTGCTGTTGCATTTACAATTTCAATATGTCTTCCGACGACATTCAACACTCCCCAATCAACTGTACTTGTTGTTACGTTGATATCTCCCCAATTTTCTTCCCAGTTTCTTTCCTAATTCCATTTAAATACATTCCCAACATACTGTGTCAGTATGGACCTGCTCTCGAGCTCTGCCAACCCTATCAGACAACTCACGAATTCTCGGTTCGACGCTCCCCTGATTTCTAGCAGTTCGTGCCTGCATCAACTGAAAGGCTGGAGACATTGCAAAACCCATTTCGTTTTCAACCAATCCTTCTTCAATCAACTCAATCAACGCTAGTAAACCTCCATTGGTACACCTGCAAAGTCCTGTATGAGAAAAACAATCATTGGGGTCATAACGCCCAAATGGACCTCCAGCCCGAAATACCCGAATGATATCATCACTTCTGATACGGCGCCTCAAGGTTTCAATCCAAAAATTACGAATGCATAGTGCATGGGGTTCGCATTCTTCGATGCAGTCAGATACCACCCTAGCTTTCTCTACCATCTTCGCTCCATCTCGCTTGTAACTGAAGGATAAGTATAATGGCTCGAAGGTACGAAATTCTGCATTGCCAGAGAGACGTAACCATGAGTCTTGGACTTCATGCGTGTAGTTATAAAATTGGAACTCATTCCCAAATAAAGCCTCCATCTTCTTCATCTCCTTTCTGATTGCATCCATCCACAAGGTGTTCTCGTTTTCATTGTCATATACCATAGCCTGTTGATAGGATCTTGGTACCTTGGCTATCTTGGTCGCACGATACCATATAGCAGGATAATCTCCGCAATAATCTTCAGCTGTATCTCTGGTCACAACATGTCCGGGCACAACACTTTCATCTTCTTGTGTAACCAACATTGGAAGTTCATCCTCACTATCCTCATCATCATTCTCTGTCTCAATGACTTGTTCCTCATCATCATCCTCTGTCTCAATGACCTGCTCCCCAGTTTCCCCAACGACTGTCTCAATGATCTGCTCCCCAGTTTCCCCAACGACATCATCCAAGTAGTATCCTGTCACATCGTTTAAATCCGTGTACACTCTCCCATCAGTGTGGATCTCATCATATCTTCGTGGGTCCCATGGTATGTCACTAGTCATGGTAATATGTGGCAAGGTATCCATTTCAGCATCCGTAGGATAGGTTGTCTTGATATGCGGAAGACCATTGACGTATGTAATAGGGATGGTATACCCTTCGTCAGTCTTCGGGACTATATTTTGATCCCCCGTCAATCGTAGTGGCCTATCATTCACACGACATCCCCCGTCTTCAAGTTGCATCTTGGAATGCACAATCTGCCCACCATCTTCGCCAGTGTTCATCTCCCCATATTCATGGAAGATAAGTATGACTTGAGTCCCACATGTAGTCATTGCGGTTCCAGCAAAAGTCCCAATCCTCAATTCGTCTAAACGAGAGTTCCCAATACCAGTGACATTGATCTTACGAGAAGGAAGGACATATTGAAGCAACCTCAAGTAGTTTGGATTTGCAAGTCCAACGTTAGCTCCCCCGTCAATAAGACCCAGAATGAACGCAAGATCATCAGCAGATAATGACCAAACACTTGGGCGAGGACGCATGACGGCCATATAAACAGACCATGGAGAAGTACCATCATCAGTAGACGTTGGTATATCAGGGAACTGAGCAGAGCGAAGTACCTTGGAGACATTGCGGTTGGTGATGACGACAGGGGCAGTTTGCATTGCGGTGGACACTATACGATTCTCAACCATGTGGTGAGGGGATGCAATTGCCATGGTTACTCGCCGATCATTTCCAGTCATGGCCAAATTCGCAGCATTGTTCTTGGGTATCGGAATGAGCTGTCGTTGGCTCACGTTCTTGTTGGACATAAGGCGCGTTGGGTCCAATGGGTCCTTCACCTGCATCTGACGACGAGAAGAGTGGAGACCTCCAGAAGGCGTAGTACCAGTATGGGTGTTGGCTTTCATCGCGTTGATAATAGACATATCTGACATATCAGCTGCATAGGCAGTTCTGGTCGTAGAAGGGTCGAATGGTGGTGCCTCCTCAGTATCTACAGTGGTAGACGCCATATTGGTTGCTCGTCCGCGGGTACCAGTGACTCCATTCCCAGGGAGGACTACATTCCCAACATTCCGTGGAGGAGGAGGGTGGAGGACGGTACCTGTTGGCAACAACTGCTCACGCATCGCACGTCCTAGCTGCATCCAAGCCTTACGTTGAGTCCTGGTCATGGCATCCCATACCTTAGGCGTAATGCGTCCCGCAGCCATCTTCCCATCATTGTGTCCCTCAGCAGCATGGATGGCGAAGGTCATCATTTCAATCGCCTCATCAATCAATGGGTCATCATCTTCAGCAAAAGCAGTGGCATTGACATCGAATGTAGTGATGCCCGGATCAACATAACCGTCTGGAATGGACTGAGCAGCATGGACATCCACATCCAAAATATTACTAACATCCAAATCTCCGCTGTAAATCATTCCAAAATTTGCATGTCGTTTGGATGCGAGCATACCTTTCTTGTAGTCACCGTCCAGGATGATAGTATTGCTCAAGTAGTTCTGCAATCTCGTTGCGACAGGCATGGGGCTCTGGTTTTGCGATTTTGCAAGCCGATCGGTGGTATTCATCTGTGTCTTCAAGTCACGCAATCTTGGGACCCGGCGGATGTACCTCTCATAGTACGTGAGCATTTGTTGGTCATCCAGTCTTTGCGATGGCTTACAGTAATTATTGTATTCCTTCATCAGACGGACAAAACCAACACTGAATTTCTCAAGCTGGGTACACTTGGGATCCATTTCCCCGGTGGTAAACACCTCGAAAAGCTGAGCAGCCCTTTCTTCAGCAGCCACATCATCTCCATAGTGTGCGATAAGTTTCGTCCAAACAGTAATACCATCATTCACGTGATCCATGACAATACGGGAGCCAACAAGAGTGGTAACACTATCAGATAACAGAGTATATAGATGGGTATTCTGTCTCTCATGTAGGTCCATTGCTGCTTGAGAGTCTCCGTTGGAGAGGGATGGTGCAACATAGTTGGGATGCAAGATGTTCTCTTCATACAACAAGAGTAGTTTCGAGGAAAACGAGGTCTTCCATCTGACGAAGTCTTGCTCTGCCTTGAACGCAGGGAATGTGGAATCCTGCGGTTTAAATTTCTTGTTGAAGGAGTTCAATTTCCGTTCATCTTCAGTGAGCGTGGGCTTGCCTGCTGCCGTGGATGCGGATCCGGTGGCGGAAGTTGGCGGTGTCCCAGCGTTGGTAGATGCAGAAGGTGCAAATTGTCCCACCTTATTAATCTCCTCGTAATGCAATGCAAGGTCAGGATCATACATGACGTATCCTTCGGCATCACTTCCCTTCCTACTCATGGGTGGTAGAGAAATAAAATCACAGAACCCCTCCCTACTGGTATCCGTACGGATGTCAATCTTCACCTTCTCCACTCGTCCCCAGCAATTCTGGCGCCAGTTGAGATAACTGCATATGTTTAGGATGTCCTCGTACTCTTGTTCATCAAATAATTCCTCTCCTCCATTCTCATCTCCGTCTTTGAAACGGACCCTCCTGCGGACATCATCTTTACCCAACTCTCGGTGTAGATCACGTATCGTGTAGATGTTAAACCATCTGAGGGCAATGGTAAGGTTGGCTTTGCAAGTGAATAAGGTGTCGACGAGGTATTGAAGTTCCTCATCAAAACGCATCACCTTTGACCGCGGTGCCTTCTGCGGATTTGTACTCGCAGACGTCATCTTTTGTAATGACTTTCACGGGTGTCTCCCGGCTTGAATGAGCTACTCCTGGCTTTGTTGGATATTGACGTCACCGTCTAATAACCACCACTTTCTATTCATGCAATACTCTAGAGATATGCGTGTGACGGCCCAGACTGGAATCGGTGTCCAAAAATATCTTTCCGGCTACGACAAAGTAGGAGATGCCGTTTAAGATATTATTCTTCGATGGTCCTTGATCAGTAGGCAGGAAACACGAGACTGTTAATCTGTTAGATGACAGCAAGATTACAGTGGGAAGGGATTTACTTTGCTTGTTCCTCGATGGTGCGGTTTCGTAGCAATCGTCGGTTGGATGTGAGGTGTTAAGTTTCCGCTTCGCGCAAAAGTAGACTTGGATGTTATCTCGAACGTGGACGGGACGCTATTGCATGCCCATCGCTATTATGACGCTCCACCGAGACTACGCGATGTAATAAAAGAAGTACGGCGGCGGCAAAGCCATTCCGTTGTTCAGTAGTGCTAACAAGTAGTTATTTTCAATAATTTCCAAAAGTGGCCGCCATCGCGGGTTTTGGTGCTCAAAAAGAACTCGCGCATCAAGCAGATGGCCGATCTTATCCGGCGATCTTCAGCGATCAAGATTCCCTTTTAGAATCTTTAGAATCTTTCATGTGTGACACTTTACACAGAAACAACAACTGTGCTGTTGCATTTACAATTTCAATATGTCTTCCGACGACATTCAACAGCCTACGACCGACGTGCCGACGACCGACATGCCGACGTCTGAGAGAAGAGATCGATAATTGCGCAGCGCTGTCGTCATTACCCTCATAGCATTGAATGATCTCACACTATCAACACGGAAGTCGGTAGGAGGAACAATAGTCTGCAGTGCAGTGTTGCAGTGTTGCAAGGACATCAACATCACAATACAGCGGATGATAATGATGGAGGAGGTGAAAACGAGGTGGAACTTATAGAACTACTCCCTGGAACACATTATCACATATCCAACAAAGCTATAGCGTCGGAGAGCGAGGCGAGACAATCATAATTGTCCCGAGCTACTTGGAGGACTTCTTGAATGCGGCTGTGAGTCATGAGCAAAAGACTGAGTTGCGTCCTATTCTCTACTAATCTTTAATAACTTAGAAACTAACTCTGTAAACTTCCAGCCAACGATGTCACAAGCAATAGCAAAGTGGTATTGGATGTGCAACTAGAGCCAGAAGAGACCACTAGGAACACTGGATATCATGGTGACTACTAAGCTTAAGCTAAGAAGCAAAGAAGTGGGCTATTCTAAACGAGAGGTGATGAACGAGCATCAACATGCGACGTCATCTCTGTGAGAGGATCAACTACGAAGCAAGACGTAGTTGCTACTTGACACGTGTGAACAGGAAGGATGACTGTCGGAACGGTATCAGGTACAGTACCGCAGTCATATCCCTGTGACATTCTCCCCCGAACTGTGTGACCAAAAACGGGCAAAATCAGACTGGAAAACCCTCATAGCGGCTAAAAAACCAGTCGATAAGATAGAGACCAAAACAACCCAAATTGGGAAAAAAGGATCTCCAGGGATGTCAATACAATATCGTCTGATACGAATCAAGGACGTAAGTTCTTTCGTGATCTAAGAGCAACCAAATGTACTCTACATCGGTTGTGTGCGTATAGGTTGGCCAAGACGTTGTTATTCAATTTCAACGCTTTCACTTTCCGTTTTCATTTCAAATAATCTCACTATACACACCCCCTTTACTCCTCCTTAAGTATGGGGTCTTCTATCGATCGTTGAGCGCTGCAATAGACTGTCTAAATGAGGCTCGTTTTTGCATCGCACAGTTCCACTCGTGTCAACAACTCAAGTCGCTCTAAGAAGGGACCTTCGTTGGAGTCTTGAACCTGAGTAGCTTTCAGGTTCTTGTAAGCGGCTAGATCAAGGCCTACGAACCAAATCAATATTTGGGATCGCGTCGCTTTATGTATTTCAAGCGAATAAGGAACTGTCCACCAATAATTTCTTGCGCAGCGGCCATCCTAGCGACCAGAGAAACATGGGTCAATCTTTGACGAAGTCTTGACTGAATCTGCGAGGGCTGCGTAATTAGTCGGTGAGGTACGAAAGGACCAGATTGCCCCCAGCTGCATCGGGAAGGTTTTCGACAATCAGGTTTGCATCAACAGGTTCACAACTGACGCTGTTGCTGCAGCAGTAATACTGCGGCGGGTGCAATTGCACGCCATCCAGAGAGGCCTGACCATCTCTGTATTCTTGAATATCGTGACTTACGTGACGGAAACATAACTAGCTTCCATGCAGAGTGCCCTTTGACATCCGCACAACGATGTAATCAAGTCTCGAAGAACAGGTAGGGAGTCCGCTTGAATTGTGAGGAGAAGAGTCGCTCTCGCTCGCGCGGATAATCACCATCATCCCGTTTGAATTTCGGTAGTGGAGAAGTCGACCACTTTGAACCAATCTTAGGATCGATCATAGTTTCACACATAATAATATCAATTGAGTATTGCGGAGGGGGGAGCCATCCTGAGCTTCCTCCTCAGCCTCTTTCGGCACCCCGACTTGGAAGACGAGGGCAACAACACAACTGCATGCACAATTGCATCAACTTCCTTCAGAAACATCGTACTTGCATTAGTACATAGTTGACGTAACACTTGTTCTTTCATCCGGCGCCGGCGGCGCTATGGACGTGACATACCAATTCCCCTGCAATAGCGGAAGGTCTTGGATTGAAGAGCTGCAGGAGTTACCGGACGAGGTGTCTCCATTTGCATCTTGCATCGGCTCTGCAGAACATCCTATCCGCCTAAGATCCATTAGTGTTTCTCATTGATCTCGACGGGACATTGCGGCAGATCCAGGCACAAGTAGCTTCGCTTCGCTTCATCAAGGTTTATATCAGAACAATGTTCTTTTTCGTCACATCTCTCTCATGTTCATGTGTAACCACAAGCACAAGAGCTTGCCAATTCGTATAAAACATCATCATCTTGCTGGCAATATAATTCGTGAGGTCAGCACTCCAAGAGATGCTGGCTTCGTCAATTTCGTTACAACAGCGCACTCCAGTGAGTTGCTGTCGTCTCCTCTTCCTTGTCTAGGTGTGGCACGCGTCGTGTAAGGATGGTGCTATCCAACGTTGATGTTGATGATCTTTTGTCCTTCACGCTGAAAGCATCGCAACCTAGCCACTGAGGATGTCAACCAAGGTAGCGTAGCTCCTCTAACACTAGCCATGGCTGTATCAGCTTCCCTTGTTTTTCTTTCAATGAGGTCGATCTGATATATAAGAAGTAGGTCCTCTCCCGAAGGGTAATGGCGGCCCTTGCCCTGTCTTAGGAGTTAAATTTTTACATATTCTCCATGTTAGACCGGAAGATACCTAGGTCCTCTCGCCGCGAGAAAGGAAGAACACACTACCAGACTCCGACACTTTATCGTACCCCTGGACTCTCCTTTGGGAGTCCAAGCTTCATCATTACGTATCATCTCCTGTTGAGCACTACGACAGGTGCCAGACGATGAGTACACGCAGAGTCGATACTCCCCCAAGCCTTGCTTGAACGAAGTAGCACAGCCATTGCCGTTTCAATTCTGGTTACGTCAGAAACGATCACGTCGACGTCGCTGACGATCAATCATGGGCTTGCTTCCTTGATATTTTGGTCAGCATTCCTCCTCCCCAGCCGGTTCACGGGAAGGCCTCACGTAAGCCGCTGAGCGCAGCGTGAGCAGATTCTTTTGGTAGTCTCTGTACATCGCAGAGAGCAACGGGTGGCACCCACACCATCTTCATGGACCTTGTCCAAATGATGTCTCCAAGTCAGTATCACATCCAGGGCATGGTATGTAACTTTTCGCAGCATTTACTTGGAAGCCTTCGTTAGAGAATTGCCGCGAGCAAGCTTCTCTAATATGTCGATCATATTACCTGTGTTGCACTAGGCCTAACAACAGGTCGTTCAATAGTTATGCACACTTTCCACTCATTGTATAACACAACTTTCAAGTAGAAGATGTCTGGACGCATCCCTCGATGACTCCTTATGAAATTCTCAGAGAAGCAGGCTTGGCAGGCACTGCAGCCGAGCTCATCCAAAAAGGTCGGTCCATCGAGCCACGAACGAAGATTACCATTCCGAGGCATGTCTCAAAGACGGTGGAAGATTGTGACAGGGAAATGACTCTCTGACGCAGTAACCTGTCCCATTGAGACACAGGTACAATGCGCTGCGACAGTCATCCCTTTCCACATGTTCATTTGGCACGACCGTTGAGACAGGAGTCTCGCCGTCTGTTCGTCAGGATGATGACGCACTGCTTGTTTGTTCTGTTTTGCTTGCAGTAGTGATCCTCATGCCATAATAATCCCATGATATTAGCCATAGTAGCATCTCTACTGCGTGTTTGATATCACAGAGTCAATGCTTGTGACATTATTTTAAAATATTGTATAGCGTCTACGTTATCTTAGCAGTGTAAAAAGATTGAAGCGATTTCAGGGATGGGGTCATCGTCGGGAGGATTAACTTACCAATCGGTGTTCTACTGGTCCATCATCCAGTATGGTGAGGATAAGAGGACTACGAAGCAGACCCAGCACGGTGTCATCCGAGACAAGGAACTGGTAGTTATTCCGATTGGACCGCCTGAAGGAAAGCAAGAGCCTAAGGACATCGAATTCGAATGTGACATTGGCAACTATAAACAAACGATGCGTTCTTTAGTGAGCCGCACGGAGCTCGGTTTCATCCTCACTCAAAAGAATTTCGACGAGCTGTTGAAGATGAGTAAGGTGGAGTCGTTGATTGAAAATGATCAAAGTGCCCTTCGCGAACTGCAGGCGAAGAAGGCTGATTTGGAGGTATTGGAACTTAACCAGGGGAGTCTCGCTGCGGCTGATGCTTCCACCTTAAAGACGACTACGCGGTCTATCAACAAGGCCGTGGAGAATATCGAGAGATATACTGAGGAAATCTTCAGTGCCTACAGGCAAATGGTTAATGTTCGTGCCCTGAAGTTTGACAACTTCGTATCGAGGAACTGTCTCACTCCCGTCCCACACGAGGTGGAGGAAGTGCAGGTGTATAAGGAGGCCTTCCATGTCGAATCTGATGGTTCGAAAGGTTCCCGTTACTCTGAAAAGGATGGTGAAGAAAATGAGAATCGAACTAACGGTATAGGCTGGGTGTTCGAAAACAAGTGGCAATGGGTGAAAAAGAATGTTACCCGTGAGATTGGCAAGACCCTCGAGTCCTTCCGGAGCTGCAGGCGTTCTCACATCAAGGAGGAACTCCCTGAGTTCGGTTATGCGGAGGCTCAGTGGCGCTACATGATGGAAAATAAAAACAATCAAACTGGTGCCGTGCAGCCTGGCTGTGTAGCCTGTTCTGGAGCTGAGGGGACAGACAGAGAGCTGCAATGCGGGCCCTCGGGGCCTTGTCTGGTACATCTACTGCTTTTACTGTGTTAGTGTTTTTTTTTTAAGGGTTACCCTACTATAAAGTTGCTCTGCAATGCTATGTGTTGTGTGTTGTGTCTTCTTGTGTCTTTCTCGCTCTCATGTCAGGTACCTACTTTCGTTCCTCTTGTCTCGTTGGACGAAGACAGACCAATAGCAACCAAAAAGTCCAAAAATAAAGCAAATAGATCATTTTGGGGTCATTTGAGGTCATTTTAAGTACCGCACACTTTCCATATGGTTCGTGGTGGTCAAAACGAGACCACCAGTCTCATTCTCGTAAACTTTGTATTGCTTCCCTTTTCTCCTCTTTCAACAGCACAGCCCACACTCAAACTGGACTAATGGTGGGAAGGGCAGTGCCGAACGGCTCACCTTGGATATACTGGTTGGGAAGTGCAGTGCCGAATGGCCAACTTCTCACACTCAATCTCAGAGATATGGTATTAAGTGCCACGTCATTTGTTGTTCTTGGTCCTTTTCTCTTTCAACAGAAAGCACACTAGCACTCTCAAGCACGCACACTCAAGACTAATGGTGGGAAGGGCAGTCCCGAACGGCTCACACATTTGGACGTACTTTTGGTAAGTGCAGTGCCGAATGGCCAACTACTCACACTGAAACTCAAGGGTATGTATTAAGTGCCACGTCATCAAACTCAATTTGATTTGAGAATGGCATTTTTGATTTTTGTCTCTTGTCTCGGTCCTTTTCTCTTTCAACAGAACGCACACGCACCCCCCCCCCCCCAAGTATTGGCGCGCCACAACATCAAAAAAGTCATCCCGGCGCGGCCCAAGCACCAAACCAACCATGTTCCTTGCTCCGCCCGTCTCGGAAAAATGTGGAATATCGATTCTGATACTATAATAATTCAACGGTGCATCAATGACTGTTGGTAATATTAATAGACGAGATGTTGCAACATAACAACTGAGCATCAACGACGTGCGGCAAAAAAGACAGCCAATTATTTTGACGACACTTCGCCACTTCGCACAATCAACACGCCAGCAGCCTGCGGTGGAGAGTGTCAGTAGAAGATAATACATAGCAGCATCATTATTATATATTAAGCCGAGGCGCATTCTCTCTAATTTCCGGCCATTACCCCCACGGACATTGGCAATAAACCATGCCTTTCGCGTCAGCGGTTCTCATAATCACAGACGACCGCCGCCAAACTTTCGAAGCACTTTTGGCACAACTATGCTATCGGAAGCAAACCGTATGCGTGCGGTATTGGATATACGAAATTCACACAACTTCCTATGAAGTGGCTTGCATCTACGGCTCGAGTGAAATGAACAAATATTACAACACCAGCAGGCACCGGGTACCGTGGGAGAAGAATAGAGATCTATCATGTTGATGTCTACAACAGCATCAGAATAAATGCAACACCCGATGTCCAGATATCTGGCGCAACCGGAATGGAGCAATTAAGTTGCAACTGGGTAGATCAACGTGAGAGCGAAATGAATCGAGTGTAACAATTGCAGAACTTCAATTTCAAGCTGAGTTGATAACTTGAAGAGCAAGCAACAATCAACTGACTCGACAACAGACCGTCCATCTGAAATGATAAAAGAGCTCCAAAAAAAAAATGTAGCACACTCAAGCCCATCGCATCGAACGAAAACCAATTTGCCTGTTTCGGAGAATTTGTATTTGCTTCTCTTTTCTCTTCTATTGTACAGCTTTTATAAGTAGCGTGCGTGGAAAGAGTTGCGGAAGTCTCCTCGGTATTCAAGATGCGAACTCAGGCACCGCGATAGCCGAGCCTCTTGATTTGACGCGTTGGAAAGAGTGGCAGAGGGAGCGGAGAGGTTCGCTCGGTATTCAAAATGCGAAAGTAGTATTCAAGAAGCGAACTGTGAATGTCAAGGAGTGCCAAAGAACTCTGATGTCAAAAAGTAATGTCACCTAGGCGACCGCTAACAAGTTTTACTCGAATAATTAGTGTGCACCTGTTATTTTGTTCGCGGTGCCTATTGCAGCCAGAAGCTGCCCCTTGTTGAAGACAGCCATCCTAAATCAAATTGACCAAAATTTGATCAAATTGACCAAATGACCGATCCGGTCATTTTGTTTTTTGCTTCTCTTTTCTCTTGCACAGCTTCTCTGTAGGATGAACGCGCACACAGCACTGTGAGAACCATATGAATTAGTTTTGCACTTTCTTGCAATGACAATTTAGATCAAACTCGGGTGGCTCTAGAGCATACCTGGTACTTTTTTACATAGGAACCCATACAAAATCAATTCCTACTGTGTAGCCGGTATGGTCTAAAGGGCCTCTACGTGTTAAACAGGAAATGTTTCTTCCTAAATCCTTCATATACTATTCCTACGTAGGCTCCTGTAGAAATATCTGGCCTCACTTAGCCTCATTTGCTCACATAGAATTGAGGGCACCTCCGGCACCCCGGAATTACGCTCCACGCAATCTATCCGGGGCCCCGAGGGCCGATTAATTGCCCCTTGGATGTTGACGTCTCGGACTTCAACGATATGATTGATCAGGTTGGAAGTGTCATGTACTTGCTCCCAAGCATTTTGGATGACCCCAATCCTGAGATCTATGGCAAACTGGCTCATATCAGTCGTAAGGATCGATCATTCTTTCCTATTGAAGTTTGCCAGATGTTGTTCTATGCTATGCCTGTTCGTGTCCAAGAGTTATGGAAGATTGACAATCCTAAACTTCGTTTCCCAGTCGACCGTGCGTTAGCTGTCAAGGAGCTGCAGAGGCATCTCGAGACTTACCGCAAGGAAAAGAAACTGGCGAAGCAGGGTGCGAATAAAGGTGGTCCTAATTCTCAGGGTGGTCGCCAGGATCAAGGAGGAGGGTCCCGCTCCAATGGAGGCTCTCGTCAGTCTGGTGGTGGCTCGTCTAGAAAGAAGAAGATGTGTGACCGTTGCGATCAGAAGGGGGAATCCGATCGTATCAAGTTTTCCCACTGGAGTGACAAATGCGATAAGTATCATCCGAATCTTCAAGCGAAGGTTCCCAAGCATGAGCAGAGGCAATTGCATGCGATGAATCAGGAGACCGAAACTCCTTTGTCGACTTCGAAGAAGAAGCGCAAGAAGAAGAAGAAGAAGCAGAAGACCAAGAAGTCGAAGAAGCAGCGTCTCGAAGCGTTGTTGGCGGAATCTGATGATGATGATTCGTCTTCGTCTGCTGGCTCTGACAGTTCCTGAAGTGTGGGGCCCGACTCCATTGCAGAAGATTATGTGTTACTTGATCCCGACGAGCGTAAACCTAAACGCCGAAAAATTACCAAATTTATTGGAGTACACAACTGCAAGCCGGTAAAAGGAGTTGATTTTAGTGGTAGGAAGGAACTGTGCAACAACTTGAGGAGCCGAGTTGTTAAGAACTGTGATGAGAACCGTCAGAAAAGAAAACTTAAGACTGTGTCGATTGCACTTCCCATGTTTGAAACAAAAAGCACGGGGGAGAAGCACGTTCTGCGGATGCTGTTTGATTCAGGGTCTGAGGGCGACATTATGTTCATGTCCAAGAAGATGCAGAGGGATCTACCTTGGGATATGATGAGTTTAGCATTTCCAGTGACATGGGGTACTAGCAATGGTACCTTCAAGACATCTCTACGTGCCAAGATGCAGGTGCTCTTGCCGGAATTCTCTCAATCCAAGTTGTTTGAGTTAGAACCGGATGTCAAGATAGTCAAAGAGGATGAAGTCAAGTACGACCTAATTGTGGGTGTGCAGACGATGGCTGCCTGGGGTGTTGTTCTTGATTTTAAGAAGCAGGAACTGACGATTGATGAGCAGACTATTTCATTACGTCAACCGGAGAGTTTGGGCAAGAAAAGACTCTTGCTGAATACCTACCGTGAAGCGACCGAACCAGCCGCTACTAAGGAAGAGACTGAGAGAGTTACGAGGATTCTCGACGCCAAGTATGAGGCCGCTGACTTACCCAAGATCGTAGCAGAAAATTGTGCGCATCTGGATGAATCTCAACAAGCTAAGCTATTGGAACTACTTCAGCGACACGAGGAAATGTTCCAAGGTAAGTTGGGAAAGTGGGTAGGCGAAGAAGTGAGTTTTGAGTTGAAAGAAGGTGAGCGCCCGTGGCAGGGTAAGCCTTATCCTATACCCAAGATTCATGAGGATGTTATTAAGAAGGAAGTCGATCGTCTCGTGGAGATTGATGTCCTTGAGAAAATTACGAGCGCACAAAGTGGGGGATGGGGATCGCCCTCTTTTATTATCGCGAAATCGAACGGGCAAGTTAGGTTCTTGTCTGATTTGCGTGAGGTGAACAAGCGTATTGTCAGGAAGCCATTTCCACTTCCAAAGATCAGTGACACCTTACAGCGCATGGAGAAGTTTCAATGGGCTTCGGCAATAGATCTGAATATGGGCTACTACCACCTCACGTTGGATATGAAGACTAGAGAGATCTGTTCTCTTATCTTTCCGTGGGGGCGGTACCGTTACAAGAGGTTGCCGATGGGCGCCGCTACGGCCCCAGATGTGTTTCAGGAGAAGATGAATAACTTGTTCAATGACCTGGAGTACATTCGAGTCTACATTGATGATCTGCTAGTGATTTCGGCAGATTCGTTTGATGATCATTTGGAGAAGCTTAGCGAGGTTCTTCAACGTTTGCATGAAAAAGGATTCCAGGTGAATGCCGCAAAGTCTAACTTCTGTGCCCTAGAAGTGGATTACCTGGGTTACACCCTCACTCGGGATGGAATAGTTCCGCAGAAGAAGAAGGTGGCTGCAATTTTGGCGCTTAAACCGCCGACGAATGTGAAGCAACTACGTCGGGTCCTTGGTATTGTACAATACTACAGGGACATCTGGGAGAAGCGCACGGATCTACTCGCTCCATTAACAGATTTGGTGGCGGAGTGTGGCACTACCAAGGCTAAGAGGAAGCCTCTGAAACCTTGGAGGTGGGATGCTGAACATCAAGAGGCATTCGAAAAGATCAAGAATATCATTGCTAGAGACGTCGTGCTAGCATATCCGGACTTCTCGAAGGAGTTCCTGATTTATACCGATGCGTCAACAAGGCAGCTTGGAGGCGTAATTACTCAGGATAACAGGCCGATCGCCTTCTTCTCTCGCAAACTGACCAAGGCACAAGAGAAGTATACTGTGACTGAGCTTGAACTCTTATCAATAGTGGAGCTTTTGAAGGAGTTTAAGGGGATGCTGCTTGGATACAAGGTGAAGGTCATGACTGACCATGTCAACCTGACCAGCAACAACCTTGGACTGGACTCTGACAGGGTATTACGTTGGAGGCTTCTACTCAATGAATACGACGTGGAGATTGATTATATCAAGGGTGTCGATAATACGGTCGCCGACGCCATCAGTAGGCTTGATTATGAGCCGAAGAAGAACCCCCACCCCGAAGACTACGATGCTTTTGATGCTAAGGAACTCAATTGGCACATGAAACATAACATCGGTGTCTTCATCCTCACGGAGCTGCTTGAGGAGCAGCAGGGAGATGGTGATGAGGAGGTTGCTGAGGAGAGCAAAGAGTGTTTTTCTCACGATTTTTTCGTTCAAAGCGAGGTTTCGAACGAAGAGGAGATTTTTCCCGTGACTATTCGTGAAGTCGTGGATGAGCAGCTTAGAGACAAGGAGATGAAAAAGTGGTTTAAGACGCCGCCGAAGGGTAAGCACATCCAGCCAGTTTTGCTTAACGGCGAAATGATCTTGTGTTTCGTGCGAGATCCAGAGAGGCCCCGGATGGTTATCCCGAAGAAACTCCAGCGTAAAACTATTGCGTGGTATCATCATTATCTGCAGCACCCTGGGCGCGACAAGATGATGAAGACGTTGTCTGCTGTAATGTATTGGAAGAATATGGATTCTCAAATTAGGAAGTTCGTTCAGACTTGTGAGCGGTGCCAGAAAGGAAAGAAGCGCAAGCGTAAGTACGCTACGCTTCCGCCGAAGCAAGCTGTTATTACTCCGTGGCATACTGTGTGCGTTGATTGCTGTGGTCCGTATGAGATCAAAAGTGAAGACGGCACTCACTTGGAATTTATGTGCTTAACTATGGTCGACCCTGCGACGGGTTGGTTTGAGGTGGTTGAACTCCCCACCGCAGAAGTTTATCGAGAGTTTAGAGATCCTAAGGGGAAAGTTGATGTTGTTGAAGATGAAATCCTTGACAGGACTTCAGCGCAGATATCCCAGCTCTTTAACAAGACTTGGTTGTGTAGGTATCCTCGACCTGTTGAGGTCGTGTGTGATAATGGATCTGAATTCAAGAAGGATTTCAAAGCCCTTCTGAAGTCTTATTCGATCAAGCGTAAGCCCACAACGATCAAGAATCCACAAGCTAATGCAATTGTGGAGAGAATTCATGGTGTCTTGGGAGACATGATGAGAACTAGTGGTATCAACAATCTAGAGACTGTTGATGCAAGCCTGATTGATGAATTTCTCACAAACGCGGCGTGGGCAATCAGGAGTACGCATCACTCGGTGCTGCAGGCGACACCTGGCCAAGCGATTTTCGGGAGAGATATGTTATTCGACATTCCGTATCTTTGCGATTGGTCAGAAATAGGCAGTCGTCGACAGCAACTGGTGGACCGTTCCAATGCTCGAGAGAATAAGAAGCGTGTTCCCTACGACTACACAGTCGGTCAGAAAGCGATGATCATCAAGGCTACTGACGGGAGCCATCTTCCCAAACCGGAAGATGTACACGAGGGTCCTTATGAGGTTACTCAAGTGTTCACAAATGGAACAGTGCGACTGCAACGAGGTGCAGTAAATGAACGCTTGAACGTTCGAAGACTGACGCCCTACTTCGAAAACGACGGAGATGGGAATTCTGTACAAGAAGATGTTGAGTAATATGCCTTTGTATGGAATGCAGTTCTTTAGGACTAGTGGTCCTTTATGAAGTGGTCAATATGCTATTGAGCAAGTCTGAATCTGAAAGAAAAGTCTTATGCTATGCCGATGAAATAGAATCCTTTGGATGAGTCCATTTGGAAGTTGCGTTCATTTCAAGAAGAGGTTTTTTTTGCCGGACGTTGATGGTTTTCCTTTTCTTGAGTCCTCGTTTTGTAGCACAGTTCGGGGGAGAATGTGACAGGGAATGACTCTCTGACGCAGTACCTGTCCCATTGAGACACAGGTACAATGCGCTGCGACAGTCATCCCTTTCCACATGTTCATTTGGCACGACCGTTGAGACAGGAGTCTCGCCGTCTGTTCGTCAGGATGATGACGCACTGCTTGTTTGTTCTGTTTTGCTTGCAGTAGTGATCCTCATGCCATAATAATCCCATGATATTAGCCATAGTAGCATCTCTACTGCGTGTTTGATATCACAGAGTCATTGCTTGTGACAAAGATGGTGAAACTCCCAAGCATCTTACGAGCTGTCGGCAACAGATCTCAGTCAAACTCCTTTTTGACTGTGGGACAAGCGTATGAGGAAGCAGCCAGCTCCCTCGCGCAAGCCCTCCGCTGAATGTACTGAACAACAGCGGCGGAGAGGCGTTTCTCTATCATTATCGCGCCTCTTGTCCAGTACCTTGTTTAGTGACCAGTACTTATTTTGGCATGTGCTGTTCCACTTGCTTGAGCGTTCCTTGGAAGTCATATTTATGTCCTTCCAGCAAGGTATTTGTCGGAGACGCGTCAAGGTGCGGCAGTTTCCCATTAAGCACCGTAGGTATTCTGCAGCAGCATGTTTATCTTCACATTCATCGTCTCAACAAACGATGTGAAGGCGTAGTCGTCCTCACAAGGTACGACCACGTAAGATAGCGTGAATAGAGAGCAGTCCTTCTCATCCTTGGACAAGTAGACCACGCACGCTGTATTTGTAGAGTAGTCCCTCATGAAGGGTCCCTTACTCCAAAAAGGTCCAAAATCTGAGCTGTGTCCCTCCTATTCCTAAGAGGTTCACCACTCGGGACGAGTTGTTTGAATTTGAGTTTGAGCTGCAAGCGATTCCTTTCGACTGTCAGGTAAAAACACGACAGGGAATCGCAGCACGAGAATCAGGACACCTGCTGTGGACACAAAGTACCGCAGAAGGCCCCTTCGCTCCAGATAGTATCCGAAGGCTCATCATTGGAAGATCTCTCTTGGTGAAGAAACGGAACACCCGGATAATCTCTATCTAGTAAGAGAAGCAGCTGTGAAAACATCGCTCCCCCTAGACCTTGACGTTTGGAATATATTAGGCATGGTTACCACGAGGCCAACCACTGTTGGAGAACATGGACGATCCAATATGGTTGCCACAAAGGCTCCACCATTTGTCTGGTGACCCAGTTCTACGATTGCTCTTTAATTGTTTCTTTCCTTCTTCCTCCTCCTGCAATGGAAAGAGCAATAGGCTGGACATCCTGAATGCACCAGTAAATAAATATGATAACTTTGAACAGTTCGCCACTGAATAGAAATGATCTTCCTTTGAACAGTTCGCCAGGCGTCGCTGAACAGGTATGATCTTTCTTTGAACAGAACGTCGCTGAAACATGGAATCAAAGGGGACAAATAAAAACGATTTTGCTCAAAGAGCTTTAAGATTTAATTAATTAGAGTAGACGGTTCTAGCACACGCTCGACTTCGCCCAACGGGGATAATCGATTTGCCTTTGAGGGTCTATTTGAGGTGTTCGCTTGAGCAAAGCGTACATCACCCCCTTTTATAGCCTTGGCAACATGAGCACACAAAAAACTCCAAAGCTAAACGGTTGCGTCAAGGCTCATTCGTTTGCCTTGCCACCAAGTAGCTCAATGCACGCCCTCAGCAGTACATCATACATCATATTTCCAACTCTCCCCTATTCGGCGTGAGAGGGCGTCTATTGCGACTAGCGTCTTACACGGACTATTCATTAGGTTTCGTTGATGAGGTGACCATCGCTCAATAGCAGATGCCTCTCTCTGGATGTGAGGGTTAGGATGCGAGAACTCTTCTCCCCCCACATGTAAATTCTATCATAAAGTCCATCGCTCAATAGCAGATGTCCTTTGTCCTTTGTGGATGACCGTAGTCTTTCCGTTATGAGAATTATTCACCACCTTAAGGTGAAAACCTCTGACAGAGTGGATCGTTGTCGTACCACAGAGTGGATCGTCGAACGTACCATTGCCCTTGATGTCGACACGTCGAATTCGCTTCAATCACATGCCGTCCAACGCAGATCGCAGAATCGCCACAAGAGAAAAATCTCGAGGACATCATCGCATGTCACGTATGGTAGGATGGATCCTTTTATTTTGGCTAGAAGTGAATCAACCGCGTTGCTAATTTTTGTTCACCTACCCATGGAGCTGATATGCGTTGAGTATTTTCTTTATCTCTCTCATACGGTCGCTTCGACCGATGAAAGATATCTTTTCTTTGTTTGCTATGGCACCCAGTAAACTGGATGGAAATATTTATAAATAATGTCACAAGCAATAGCAAAGTGGTATTGGATGTGCAACTAGAGCCAGAAGAGACCACTAGGAACACTGGATATCATGGTGACTACTAAGCTTAAGCTAAGAAGCAAAGAAGTGGGCTATTCTAAACGAGAGGTGATGAACGAGCATCAACATGCGACGTCATCTCTGTGAGAGGATCAACTACGAAGCAAGACGTAGTTGCTACTTGACACGTGTGAACAGGAAGGATGACTGTCGGAACGGTATCAGGTACAGTACCGCAGTCATATCCCTGTGACAAACGACGGCATATTTCTTCCATTTCTTCACTTTCACTCCCAAGATCACTGAATAAGTCTTTCAGCCACTCTCTATCTTTTTCCCAATAACCTTCGCAGCATCCCTCCATGTCCTGCATACTCGAGCACTCATGATTTCTTTGTGGAAGAGGAAGCTAAAGATTATTGCAACGACGTCTGCGCTAACTTCTTGTTCTTCAGCGGTATCGTAAGTGAGGAGCATTATTTGCTGCTCTCGCTCTCGGGAGCAAATGAAAATGATGCAGATGGTGCAGTTGAATGCACAACGTAAAGGTCAGCTGTACTTAGTGAGAAGGGGAATTTCGATTGATCCACCGGTGGAGGAGGGTTATCAGTATCGTTCGACATGATGAAAAAAGAGGCCGTTGCTGTATGACGCGCTGAGAGCTGATAAGTTGTCTTATCGAGTTGCAGAGTACCTACTTACCTAAGTACCTAAGGAAGAGCCTTGTGAGCAAGACTGCTGGGTACCGTTACGAGCATGTCCACGAATCCTTGTTCGCTGCTCTCGCGGCCCCAATGAAGGGGGGTGGAGATGATCATGAGAGGTAACACTTGCAGGAATTGTTAAGTCAAAGGAACAAGAGAAAGAGGCGGCGGATTTGGTACGTCAGCAAGAACGTGACTATGAAGGAAAGTGGTTGGTGAGTTGATTGAGTCAAAGCTTTCTCCAGGGCACCGGCACGACGAAGGCAGGTGGGAAAGAAGATAGTAAGGAGGCCAATTCTTACTCTTTGCGTAACAACGAATGATGACAGAAAAAAGTCTCTTACCCGAGCGATGATTCGTCTCATGTGCCGAAGGGAGCTGTAGCCAAGCGGTTCCCCTAGTCTGATACTTACGCTTGACATTGGAGCTTGTACTATTTTCGTTTCCTATTCCACAACATTCACCACCGTTCATGGCCAGGTCCAAGCTGTACTGTGTGCCAGTACTCACGCATCACTCAAACTGTTCACTATAAGGCTCAAATCTACATAATCCATTGTCTACGCTTAGCTACTAGCACTAGCAGTTACATGTCATGTGGTTTTAAATAGACTTTCTCATCGCCTCCAGTATCGGTCCAATCTCTGGGTCAGCCAAATACTGTCCAAACGCAGATGGATTGCCCATACACGCTTCAACAGCTTCTTTGACTTTAGGATTTGATTGTGCAATGGTGGCCATGTATCTCAATTTCGGGTCATCGGCAAGCAATTCCTGTGCTCTACGGATGGCATCACTCATGTCAGTCTCTTCAGTGAAATTGTTATCGCCATTCGCATTAGCAGGCTCTGTCGATATCGACCGAGGACCTCCCTTCCAAGCATCAACGAACGTGTTTGTCTGATCGTATATTTCTGATGACGATGATTCTTCTTGTCCGTCATCTATTATAGCGTCAATAATCACTGCGCCGCTCTTTTGTTGTTGCCATTTATTGGCACCATTCGACACGTATTCGTCACCTGTCAATACCTCCACATTGCCACTTTTGAATCCCTCTTGTCCTTCTGAGTCATTGAAGATGTCTTTGTCTTCTTTCGGTTTGCTTCGACCAGTCACGTTATTGAAGGCATCCTTGAACTTGTCAAACGGGGATGATCCGTCGCGGTTAGATTTGTATGTTTGTTTCTGTCCACTTGATGGAGGAGATTGATAATTTTTTGTCTTAGGTGATGGAGGAGGAGGAGGAGCCCTAAATTGTTCACGCCTATTTGGAGGTCTATCGTCGCGTACTGAATGTGGTTGGAATGTTGAGAACGGCGTGGGCTCAAATGGTCGCTCTGGTGTCTTGTAGTTTGGATCTCTGGGAGGCGGTTCTACTTGGAGTGGCGGCGATGGTGGAACGTTTTCGTTTACCCACACCTGAGACCCAACAAAAGGCTGAGAGAAATCTGGACCATCCTTGATGTTGAACTTTCTACTGTTTTGGCGAGAACTTTTCGGCGGGGGCGGCATGTTTGTCGTATCATGCTTCCGTGGTGGAGTGAAAGTCGGCTCATATGGTTTTTGCGACCTCGAGAATGATGTCTTTCTGGGAGGACGGGACGATGTGCCTTGTGCAGCGTTGCGTGATCCTGGAGCTGTGAATGGTGTCGGCTCAAACGGCATCTGCGATCCGGTGCGCCTCGAACTAGCACGATTGTATGCATTGAATGGATCTCCAACACTGAACGAGCCATCAAATCGTCCTGTACTTTTTACTTTTGGTCGTGGAGGCGGTTTATTTCGAGGTTTGTAAGGATCATTTCCTGACCGCCGTCGCCCTGTCTGCTGGCCCTTAAGGATGTCTGAAAGGGGTGTCGAAACTCGACGTGACCGAACCTTTTGCTTTTCTTCGGCTCCCTTGAGAATATCTGACAGAGGAGTTGATCTTTTTGCCCGCGCTTTCCGTTTTTCATCTGCTTCTCTCGCAACGGCTGAGAGTGGCCTTGACTCAGTGTTATGAGCATTATTGGCACGCCCCCCCATGACAGTACCTCTGCCTACGTTTTGTTGTCTTTGGCGCTGCCTTTGAGGAGATGGTTGCTCTGATGATAAAGGCGTTCGATTAGGAGAGTACGACTGCCTGCCACTTTTCTTGCCGTTCGCCATATCTGCAAGAGGTGTATTTTTGTTCTGCGCACTTATGAACTCGTCTGTTGAACGGGGATCATTTGCTGCCATTTGTCGAAGACGATTCTGCTCTTCCTCTTTCCTCATCTCTTCTTCCAACATTCTAAACATGTCATAGTTATTGCCATAATTACCATCAGTGGCAGTGTTCCATCCTTCTTGCGCCGATTGAAAGTAAGAGTCAAACGCGACCTCGTCCTCCTCTTCCTCCTGTTCGTAGTAATCATCATCGTCGTCATCATCATCATCAACAATGAAACCCCCCTCATTTGCGGCCTGTTCCACTCTCTCTACCGCCAATGCATATGCCATCTCTTTCTTCCCTAGGAAGTGCTTTGCTGGGATACCGTACTGATTTTCCAACTCTGCTGCCAAGTCCGACTGATCCCAGGATTGAAGATTTTCGTATTCCATGGCTACTAACTCCTCGCTTGTTGGTGACACGAAGTTGGAACTATAATTCATATTGTTGTTTCTATTCCTCGAGATGGGCTCATCATTACCCAAGTTCTCGCCTATTACGGAGCCCTGACCTTTCCCCCTCCTTTCCGATTCAATTAAGGCATCTACTCTTGCCACAGCCAAAGCATATGCCATTTCTTTCGCACCCGAAAAGTATTTTGTACTGATGCTGTACTGTGATTCAAGCTCTGTCAAAATGTCAAGTGGATCTGGAAGTGATGTTTGAATGTTCTCAAATTCGTACGCAATTCGAAACTCACGCTGTTTATCTGGGTCGTTGGTTGATTGGTTGCCAGAATTTGTTACAACTACTCTCCTTGAATCACCACCAGCACCAGATACATTACCTACGCCTGGTATAACTACAACCTCAGTATTTTTTGGTCTCGCCGACGTTGGTGCTCGCAGCTGACGTTCCCTCTTCAGTGCGTCCATTAACTCTCTTTTTTCTACGAAGGCATCCACGTTAACACCATAGAGTTTCAGCTCTCGTTGGATTTCTCCGACCCCCATTGTTTCCATGTCTGGACCACGATTTATGTTAACTTGCCGAAAGTCTTTGGTAGGAGAAGTTGCTGTTGTTCTTTGTGGTGGTGCTGATTTTACACCTGGCGAACCTGCTACACCAGCGTTTTGACTGCTTCCCTTTAATCTAGCATCCACCAAAGTACTGATCAATTTATCCCTCCCCCTCAACCCAACTGTAGATATTCCATATGTGTATTCTAACTCTCGCTTTATCTCTGGTGTGGATTTGGTCAGTAGCTGATGAGATAATTGTGTTCTTCTATCGAGGTTGCTAATGTCAAATGAATCAGGATCATTTTTCTTTTTGCCGTCATCCATAAAATCGCGCAGTTTTATTTGTAGCACTGTTCTAGATTGTATTATACTTTGCGATCTCGGTATGTTTTGATTATGCAGGCTTCGTTTTGGGGGAACCAATGCTAATGTTCTTCGACTCCGCAGCGTTGGTGTATTCGGTGCATGAACGAATAAAGCACTTGCACCTCTGAACAGCGAGCCCGATAATACAGCGATGCTCAATGACACGGCAAGCACTACTACTATAGAATGCATCGTTGAGCGTCGGATCGTTTTCATTGCGATGGAAAGTGACCTTGATTGTTGGAGATAACAATAGTCACTAAGTACTGTCCCCTGATGACCAACTAGTTGTTTCTCTGCAGAGGAAAATGACAAATCAAATTATATGATCTCTATCTATTATGATCTCTATCTAGAGATGCAAATTCCATCAGAGCAAACTGCCCCACGTAGACAACTCCCACCACAACTTAGAATACCAATAGCGGACTGCAGCTGTGCTCCATATATCGATAGTAGTGTCGTGTGCGTGCCAATTCCAAATATTCAAATAATGATGTTCCCATGATCCTCCACCCTGCGATGCGTGGCGTGTTGCAAAAAAATCACATTACAGGTACCTCTACGTATGGTACCTTAAAATAGAGACCTCTATCTATTAGAGGAGGAAACGTAGTGCATTTAGATGCGTGATAAGGAAGTAAGTAGTTTAACTGGAGAGCAGTCATTTGGCAAGTTTGAATCCCTTCTAAGGCTCCACTCTCTGTAAAGAGATTAATCATTTATGTATTGTTCAAGTTATTATAAGAATTGCTCCCTTGTCAAGTTCGCATCGTCTCGCTTCCGTCTAGCAATGGGAGGACGAGGCCGTCCTCCGGTTCTAAATAAACTATCATCTTCCAAACTATCTGTGTCTGATCCATTATCATCATAAGCACCTTTAGCGCCATGTCTTCGTCTCCTCCTCTGACCTCTATCGCTCCTCGAGCATGCTGTGAAGCAGTCCAGCGGACGGTGGCCTTGACCTTGAGCGGCATTTTTCACTTGAGCAGCCACCCATCCAGTCGCACCAGCCACTTTGCTAAAGAGCTCTGGCCCAGTAGTCTCACTCATATAATCAAAATGACGATTCGGTCTGGTCGGAGAGTAAGTTGTTATCGACTCATCGTCAAAATCTGCTTGATTCATCAAGTGATTTTTTGTGACGTGATGGCGGCGAGAGCGTTGGTTAGCTTTCATATCGCTTTCAAGCAAAGACGTTAAAGTTGATTTGTGCATCCCATTGCGAGGATTCTTCTTTACACGGGAGCTCTCGTCACCATATTCACTAGCACCATTCGTATGCCTCGGTTGTTGAGGTGATGTCGCTTCTTTCTTCGCAGCCCGTTTCTCCAATTCTAGTCGCAGTCGCTCATTTTCTCTACGCGCGGCTTGTCTTTCCAGTTCTTGCCTGAGTTTATCATTTTCTTTACGAAGTCGTTCGATTTCACTCATAGCAGTATTGGCTGAGGCATTAGATGATGCAACTCTCGCTTTTGATGAAGTTTCTTTGGTGATAAGCGAGCCCAAGGTTGAAACCGTTTTGTCGTCTGTAGCACCATTCTCGTTTACTGTCACACTTGAAAAAGGCTTCGAATCAGGAGACTCCATCATATTGGATACAATCGGTGTAACCGTCCTGTGAAGATGACTTGGGCTTAAGGTCGGTGCCGGGCTTGCAGCAGATACGGCCTTCTTTGCAGGAGCAGGACTAGCTTTCTCTATTTTCTTTGGGGAGCTCCCAAACAGTTTGCGTCTTGTTTCATTTGTTTTAGGATTCTGCTTCTTGAGCTTATTTTTTCGACGCAGTGGCGACAATGCTTTTAATCTGGGAGAGTTTTTGATTGTATCAGTATCCCACTCACTGTCCGATCTCTCGCCTTCAGAATGGTACCCACGTCGACCTCTTCTCTTGAAGAAGTTCAGCCCCCTTTTTAACTGAGTTGTGGTTCCCACTGCAGCTTCTGCGTCACTAATGCCATTGCTTGGATCAGAGAGATCTAGATCTCCATCGGAAAATGGTTGCATTGCTGGTGAAACTTTCTCTTTTGCTTGCTCTTCTTGGCGCAAGGGAAGCTTCGTAGTAAGCTGATGCTCCGTCTCGTTGCCTTCTTTTATCTCATCGATAAGTTCACTACGCTCTGGACTGGCTGATGCTCCAACATTATCACGAAAGGAAGAATCATTCCAAGCAAAAGTAGGAACAGCAGTGTCTTCATCGTTTGCAAATGTGGCGAGAATATCGTCGTCAGTAACTGGAGGTGGTGGAGCAACAGTACCTCGCTTTGTAGAAGTCTTCCATTTGACTCCTGGGGGAGGTGAAAAGTTATGTTCCCAATCCTGATTGAACTGGTGAAAGTAATCGTCTTTGTTGAACTCATTCTGTACGGAATCAATACTTCTCCCATCGACAGCCGTTTGCTGTTGACCCTTTTCAGCTTCATTTGTGTAAGAAGGTGAAGGGAAACCAGATTCATCGACTTTTTCATGTGCCTTTGACTTTCGAGAAGGCGAAGGAAAGCCAGACTCATCAACTTTTGGAATCTTTATGTTCCTGTCAACATTTACACGAACGTCATCATCTTTCAGTGTAGTCAAATCATCAGGATTCCACTCACTGTTGAACAGAGAATCGTCATTCTTATCTTGCTCATATTCATCATTTGACTCGTAGATTGTCGTCGGTTGAATAGGTCCAAATACGTGCTCTTCGTAAATAGGAGGATGATTCAGAATAGAAGATACATTATCACCAAGAGGCCCACCATTATCCACTTGATAGTTGTTGTGATTTGAAAATGATGGAAATGCACCGTTGGCATTACCATTAAAGTGATCTTGGTAGTACTCGTCATCATCACTATCCTCGCATGCACTAGCAATAGCACTAAAATGGTTGTAGTATTGTTTCTCTCCTGAAGAGTCTTGATGATTTTCACCATTATCTTCTTTTGTTTCTTCTATTGGTGGTACTTCCTGTTGTTGTTGATGTTGCTGCTGTGGTTCCTGCCGTGGCTGCTGTGCGACATTACCAATGGACAGAGGCTTCTTCTCTTTCTTGTCCATAGTAGGTGGCAACTTCGGCTGCTTCTCCTTCTTGTCCATAACAGGTGGCAACTTCGGCTGCTTCTCCTTCTTCTCCATCGTAGGTGGCAACTTTGGCATTCCAGCTTTTCGTTTTATCCTCTCCTTCCATCCATCTGGCAACTTCCGAAATGACGACGAGGCAGACGACGACACCGCCGATCCCGTATCAGATGCATTGTCATCTGAATCATAATTTGGTTTGTATGATAACGAAGTTAACGAACCCACACCTCTTCGTCGCAATATCTTTCGAGCTGCATTTTCTAAATCGCTCCCGCTGTTGTAGCCGCTGCCAATTTCACTAGCAGATTCTTCTTCATAGATTTCAATTGCTGGATCGTCTTCAACAATTTTGTCAAGTTGATGATTGTAATTTGCGCCACTGCTATTGTTAGGTGATGGAGATATCATATTAGGTGATGGGTTACTATTGTTTCCATCAACTGTATTCAATTCTTGCCCGTTCCCAGCTGGGACGGAGGATGAACACTCTTCCGGATAATAATATTTATTACTCGATCTATTTGCAGCCACACCAGAGGGAGATTTGATGTCTTTGGATTGTGTTGTTGGCGATGAATTGTTGTTGTTGCCACTACTGTTGCCATCTACGCCTACAGCAGCAGAAGAAGAAGATGAAGAAGAGCCACCCCGATGAAAATGTTTGGCAGCTTTCAATCTCAGCGCCTTTTTGGCCACGGTCTCTGGATTCGACGACGGGCGGTTCTGTATCGTTGACGCCTGCTGGTGCTTGATGTGACGCGGAGATGGTGGCGAAGTTGTCCCTGTGGCAGCAAGAATCTCTGTCATGGCACCATGAGGAGTCGCTACATGTTGTGGATGAGATCGGCCATTTCCGTCAAAGATGGCATAATTATCGTCAGCGTGATCGTTGCCATCACTGACGTAATATTCATAAGAGGATACCATCCTTCAACTCGAACGCATTTAAACCTCTGTTGATACATATGCACTACATTCCTGAGTGCGCATTGCTCGAGAGAGGCGGTGATGGTGGCTCTCATGTGCATGTGAATGCTTTTTCAAAGTTTACGTTGAGAGGCAAAGAAACGAGAAAGAGGCTGAGCCTTTAAATGATTCAAAGTAGATGTGATAAGAAAGCAGATAGAAGTACCGTTTGTGACGCCACTGTGCTGTCAAATAATACGACAGTGACACAAATGTTTGATATCTTCATCTCGATCAACAATCGATCAACAATCAATCAGCAAAGGAAGGAGGAAGGTGCATAGACATTATTATTTGGAGGCGGCGGTCTATATCAAGATGATTCAATCTGTCAAGCTTTTCCGATTCCTCCTCCTCTCCATCTCGGCCATAATCACATGCAGCGGTGACAGCAGCAGCGGTGGACGAACACTGTCTTCACAAAAGACCATCCGCTCCATCCTTGTCGCGGGATCTCTCAACGTTGACACCTTTTTGCCCATCTCACGCTTCCCGTCCTCGGGAGAGAATTTAACACTCTTGCCTAACACACATCCACTTGTGGATGTGCCGGGTGGGAAGGGATGCAATCAGGCCATTGCTTGTGCCAAACTCTCTTCTTCTACGCAACAAACACAGCAAGAGATACTACGTGTTGCATTTCTCGGTCAATTTGGAAATGATTCGGCTTCACAAATACTTCAATCGGCTCTTACATCCAACAATGTTAACATCGATTTATGTGGCAAATCAAAACAGCACCCATCGGGGCGGGGATATGTCATGATTGTACCAGATTCTGGAGAAGTTAGCGCTGTTATTTCACCGGGGAGTAATTTCTATGGTTGGTCAAAATGGGGTGTGAAGAATCCTACAGATAACGATCAACAACAACCTAATGAATTATTGACTGACGACGAAATTAAGCAAATGATATCACCTCACTCATTACTACAACTTCAGTGTGAGATTCCAGATTTAGTGAACAAGCGATTGGCATCTGCTGCAAACAAGCTAAACATACCAGTCATTCTCGATGTAGGTGGAGAAGATAGACACATGGATCGAGAACTATTGCAATATTGTGATTATTTGATACCAAATGAAACTGAGTTGGAACGGTTGGCAGGACACTACGCAGACGAAAATGAAAGATGAACGACAACAGGGAGATGACAAGATTGAGACTACTGTGCAACAAGCTATTGATGAGATACAGCCGTTAATTGGGCAATCTCTTCATGTCCCAACATTATTGCAGCATGCTAGGCGCTTGCAAAAGAATGGAGCAAATAACGTCTTGATCACACTGGGCTCTCATGGCTCGCTTTTGGTAAAAGAGGATGTTTCATCGATACTGTACCAACCTTCTTGTCCACTACCGCCAGGATCGCGGGTTGTCGACGAGACGGGTGCTGGTGACTGTTACCGTGCTGGATTTGCCGTGGCGTTATTACAGCAGCAGTGTGGAAGTTATAAGGATGTAATCGATGATGATGACGAGATCCTGTTGCACTGCATGAAGTTTGGAAGTGCAGCTGGAGCTTTGGCTGTGACAAAGGAGGGGGCAGTGCCTAGTATACCAACGTTGGATGATGTGAAAGCGCTGAGCGCGAATGGAGAAACGGCAATGAAATGCATCCCTCGAGGAGGTGCGGATGACGACGCTTTTCCGTTTATGTTTGGTTCCAGAATAAATTCAATGAAAGATCGACTTGACCTCGTCTCGGATTCATCACCCATGCGCTCTCCACGAGACTGGTTGCGCCGTCAAGCTACTATTCGCGGGCTAGGTTGTGTGGACTTTAATTATCCTCAACACTTTCACGACTGGGACGCGAAGGAAGCGAAGCAGGCATTGGACGAAGCTAACCTCGTAGCTGGTGCTGTGTGCTTACGTTATCCTTCTACATTTGCAAGAGGTGCAATGAATCATCCCGATCCGAAGCTACGCAGAGAGGCTATTGAAATAACAAAGCAAGCGGCTGAAGTAGCGAAAATTCTTGGCTGCAATGAAGTAGTAGTTTGGAGTGCCTATGATGGTTACGATTACCCCTTTCAAGTTGACTACAAAGACAAATGGAATCAGATAGTTGAAGCCTTTCAAGAATGTTGCGATGCATACCCAGACATCAAATGGTCTTTAGAATTCAAACCAACTGACGAAAACACAAGATTCTTCACAGTTCCGTCGACAGGCGCTGCGATGCTGCTACTGAAAGATATTGATAGGGATAATATGGGGTTGACATTGGATATGGGTGCGTGCAGCTCTAATAATTTCACTTCCTGATATTCACAGAGATTTCAGCATAACTAATATTCTTCTTCGTTGTTATTTGTTTACAGGTCACATGTTGATGGCAGGCGAAAATCCAGGTCAAAGTATCGCAATGGTTGGTGACAAATTGTTTGGAATCCAACTCAATGATGGTTATACAAGGCTCGCCGCTGAGGATGGTATGATGTTTGGCTCAGTTCACCCATCCCTTGCACTGGAAGCAATGTATCAACTCAGACAAATTGACTTCAAGGGCCATCTGTACTTTGACACGTTTCCTCAGAGATCAGACCCTGTCAAGGAGGCAGAATACAACATTCAACGAGTGAAAGATTTTTGGAACGCAGCAGGAAGAATGAGCAAGTCGGAATTGGAGAGGATTGCGAGTGAACACGATGCCATAGGAGCTCTTGAGCTAGTAAATCAATCATTGAGGGAGTGTTGAGTAGGTAGAAGGTATAATCCGATGAACCTGCAAAATGGTATATGTACTTGATGTTTATCGTATCACTCACCTCTTCCCGTGCTGCAAAGCAAGTACTTAATAACGCGACGGATGCGGTACGAAAGCCGTATGGCACTCGATGTGACACTTAAGTCTTGAACGGAAAGATTGAATTTTTACCTTCACATTTTTGGATTGAAGTGTCACCTGCAGCCTGGGTTGATGAGTAGATTTCATGCCTGAAAAAGAATATTGACTGTGCTACTCTAAGTCTTATCTTTTCCATTACCTATTCTGACTTCCGCTTAACCTTAAGATGAAAATTCAAGCTGCAACTACCTCCTTGGCGCTTGCCCTCCGTCCTATTCCCTTGACTCAAGCAAGCACTTCCTTGGTGAGAGAAGTGGATGATTCTACGCACGAGAACAACAGATTCGTAGAGAAGCACAATCAGTATACTTCGCCATCCTCTGTTGGTGATCGTTTTCTTGCCAAGGAACGGGCTCTTCCTGACGTAGGTGTGCTTAAGAGGAGAGCGCAGCGATCTAACAATAACAAGCCTTCACTATTCAAGAAGCATAGCCGCACCCGACTTCTTCAAGACAAAACTTGTCTCAAGCCAGATACATGTGAGCCCAAACTCTGCGCGTGTGTGGCGAATAGTGGTGATGCATATGAATGTGCTCACGAGCTGCATGCTGTTTGCCAGGGTGTGACCAGCACAGCTCGAAACGTCGACGGGCAGGCAGAGACTTGGACGATCGATGGCTGTGTAGACGAGAAGCGTGTGGATTACTACACGAATCTTTACTGTCCTTTTGCGGGATGCCTTGCAAATGGAGGAACGTACAACCAATGCTCTTGCGATCATTTCTACAAGCCATATTGTGAGTTATACGGAACGACATTCGCTGAGTCGGAGACAGTTCAACTATATTGTGAAAAGGCCAGCTGCTGCTCAGCTGCTGGGGAAGATGATGCTGCAAGAGGTATTTGCCTTTTAGATGATGCATCGGCGTACAACAAATTGAGTGAAGATTCGTCGGATCCATCTCCGCTCGGTGAATCTCCTGGACCACTAACAATTCCAAATTCTGTAGATCAAACTGTGTATGTACCAAACCAAGCGGTAGTACCAAACCAAGCTGTGCCAGATGTGCTAAATGTGCCAAACCAAGACGTGCTAAGCCAAGATCAAGAAAACGGTGCCATCACATCTTTTACAAGTTTCGGATTGTCTCTTGTATCAACATTTGCAATCGTTTCTGCCTTTATCTCCAATTCTTGAGATTGAAGTATCTTCATCGAACTTTATAGCTGTTAGTGTTAGTTAGTGTATTCTCAGTTCAAAGTAATTAATTGTAGAGCTGCATGTGTAAAGAAAATAAGACATACAAAGAACTATTTTATACTTGCACAACACTTCGTGGGAAAAGAACTCAACCTAAGAATTGTCTTTAGGAACGCATACGATGGTTCCATTTGATTTCCCCGTTTCTAGGTACCGATGCGCATCTGCCACCTCCTCGATCTGGATCCTCTCAGCAACCTTTGGAACCAATGCCCCGCTCTCAACCAAGAAACAGAGGTATTTTAGCTCTTGCTGATATCCCTTTGGATCAGTCGTGAGACACTCTGTCAAATCAAGGAACTGTGTGTTACTCATCAAGTACTTGGCCTTCATGGCAGCCCACTTGGAGCGATATTTAGGTATGTTGAGCCCAAAGGCATCGGCGCAACCACTGGCACATCCTTCTCCAAATTCATCGTGTCTGAAGTTAAGAGTGGAGGTCATTCCTGTAGTGCACACAAGCACACCTTCAGGAGAGACCGCCTCCCAAGAAGATTCATACGAGTCGATACATGTGTTATCAATAACAACGTCCATTTTGCCTGCCACCTTGTGTAACCACTTGGTTGGTGACAAAGGAAAGCACTTGACACCCAATGATGACATGTATTCTTGCTCGCTTGAGTCTGATGCAGTGACAAAGATGTTGGCACCCTCTAACTTGGCAAGCGCAACAACTGCTTGTCCGATAGGAGAAAATCCGTCTGTAATCAGTATCTTTCTGCCAGTCAAAGGCATGCCATCTTTCTTTCCTAGACGCAGTGCCTTGTAAGCGGACATGTATACATCCACTAAACAAGCAGCACTTGCAGCATCGATGGTAGTCGAGATCATGGAAATATTCCCCATGTGCACCTTGGCACTTTTTGCGTTTCCTCCGCCCTTAGTATGATCAAATGCTACAACTCGGTCGCCAATACGCCAGCCTTCAAGTTTGGCTTTTCCACCGAGATCAGCAATGGTTCCGACGATTTCACAACCAGGTGTGAAGGGGTACCTGGCCTTGTCTATGCCAATGCCTCTGCAGAGGAGACAATCACGAACTGTTACGGTTGATGCCTGTAATATACGTGACAAACAAGTGATCAGTACAGATAAGAAGGAACAACGGTCTGGTTTTAAAAGCATAGAACATCATAACGACACACTCACCTCCACCTGAATAATGACATCTTCCGGCTCTTTAGGTGCTGGTGTGTAATACATTTTCCTCACAACCAAGTTTTCTGCTCCCCCAGGAGCATGGATGATTACATCCTTGTTCATGATGGTATTCTTTCCCTTACGACCGCTCGTGCGCGTTGTACGTGTTTCCAGTTCCTCTGAACTGGCCTCGTCAATGGTATCTCCGTCTTCAGTATCAGTGTGTGAACCATTATTAATTTCATCAAGAGTTTCATCTGCGGTGCCCAAGGTTGATAGGGATCGAGAATCTCCTTTCCTCATGTCTTCATCAGATGTGGCCATAATCTCATCAATCGACTCAGCCTTGAACTTAGACTTTGACTTTTTAGATTTGGTACTTCTGCTTGGAGACGTAACCTTCTCTTCAACGTCCTCCTCTTCATCTCTTCCCTCAGGAGCCTCTGCTTCCTTCTCCTTCTTTCGCCTGGAGGCAGATTTCTCAGCATTCTTCTTCCTCCTGATTTCCTCAGCGGCAGCAACCACGGCATCTACACGGCGAGCTACTTGATCCTCTTCACTCTCTTGGGAATCACCATCAAGAACCTGGGCGGATCCGCCATCGAATTCACTGACATCATCCGACTTCATTTCGGGGACAGCCAATTCACCAATGTTTAAATCCTTCATGATCTTATTCAACTCTTTATCTGCAGGAGTGTTTGATGGAGACTTCACAGCTGCTGAAGCGGCAGCAGTCGGCTCGGCGTTAGATTCTGAGATGACATTGACAGGAATTTGAACTGAAGTCTTGATTTCATTATCATCTGTAGTGACCACTTTGGCCATGAACCCTTTGAGTTTCTTTCCGAACGTCCTCATCTTCCAATATGCACCTTCCTATACAGTATGTAGCTCTAATACAGGTGTTGTTGCTGCTGTTGAGCAGAGCAAGGAGCATTAGTTGTGTTTGTTCTTTCGGATAGATGGGAGCGAGCGAACCCGACCCTTTTTCTTCTTTAGACGAAATTGGCGATGAGGGTGGCGAAACGAGAGAAGAGAGAGGATAGGTGGCCGCTGGCTGCTGGCTGGGTAGTAGGTAGGGAAGTAGGTGGGTTTTTTGGTTGGCCGTGTGGGGCTCCCCCTTCACTTTCTCTGATGACTCACTCAGCTCACGCACAACCTCGCACAAACAACAGAGAGCACATAATAAACACCGCTCTAGTCAAGCTCTAGTCAGGCTACAACATCATCATAAAAAAGTTCTCTCTCTATCTTTCCAGATAATGGCGATGAAAACTCTGTTGGCATTGAGCTGCCTCATCAATTCAGCAGGGGCATTCAGTGCAGTAGCCCCTGCCACTGAAAGTAGCGGTTTAGTCCTTGATAATCTTCGCTCTACTCCTCTAATCCGAGCATCAGATTCGTCTCCTATTATTCTACCCAATGAATGGCGATCCTCTACACCCTTTGGCCTCGGCGATGAAACAGCTGTGTTGGCCTTTCTGCGTCACTACGGATGATTCCTATGCTGGGAGCACGCGTCTAAACTACGAGACGATGTTTACCCAGCAGTTGACAAGATGTTCTTTGTTGGTGTTGGCACTGGAGAAGCCGCGGCAGAATTTGCAAAAGAGATGGGGATTGATCCTAAACTTTGCTTTGGAGACGAGGGCGGTGTAGCTGGTGATAATTTGGGACTCCAGCAGGGCGTTGGAACCATGTGGAATCCTCCAGCGGTATCTACGATGATGGAAAGAAATGATGAAGATTCTTTGAAAGCTCTAGGAGAGGCGTACAAGAATGCCGCCGATAACATCGGAATCCAGAATCTTGCTCCAAAAGACATCAAGGATACATTAAGACAGGGTGGAACGTTCGTTTTCAAGGGTGATAAACTTCTCCTTGAGCATTATGATCAAAAAGTCGGAGATAATGCCAAAATCTCTGACATATTGGCTTGTGTGAAATAAAAATGATACAGCCATGCAACGAAGGCTTGAAGGAAATGGCCTGCCACATCAACAATCTTGGAATGACGTGTCTGACATGTGTATTATAACGTTTCTGACACTGATGAATAAAGATTGTTGATCTGTTGTGCGCCAATGGATCTCAAGTTGTATTTGCATTCAATCGTAAGTATACTTAAATTAGATTGTTGAACTTGACACACATTTTCATATACAGTCACCTACAAATCAATCTCGTCATCAAGAGGTTGGAATCCACTGAAATTTGCCATTTTACCTGTGACTTTCTGTGGGGCAAAAGCAGCGGTAGCTGATCTGTAATCTTCAGTATCATCCTCGAGACTTCCATAGCCAAGCATCTTTGCGTCGTCCTTTCTCTTCTTCTTTCTAAGCTTTCCAAATAATCTCTTCTTCCGAGGCTTAACTGCCTTCTCTTTCATTTGACGCATGTCGCTACTATCATTTATAAGACCCTGGCACATCGAGTCTCCACAAAGTATATCGAGAAAAAAGTTGTCAGCCTGGGCATCAGCTTCGTTTGCGAAGTCAGCTGTGTCCCAAGCAGATTCTGCAGATAGAGCACTTTCCAAGGACATGTCTTGATGCAATGCAATCTGACTCATATCAAGAGCAGGTTTCGTATTGGGGATCTTTGAGTCTTGAACTTGCTCCCTTGGTGTCTCCATCTGAAGGTATCCTTGAGGCTTGTTTGTATTGTTTTGATTAGGTAGAGTCTTCTTCACGACGAACAATGGACTACCGACATCGCCCCCTCGGTTGACAACAAACGCGTGTGAAAACAAAGCGGATGCTGCAACTCGTGGAGGAGCATCGAAATTGATGCCGCCGGTAAATGGTTCCTCCGTATCACTGTCGTCCATGCTGAAAATATCGTGCCCAAACGTGGACGAGAACGCAGCTTCTTCATCCTCCTTTGTTTTGTTAACCTTGGGACCAGCCCACAAGGTGACTTCAAATACGTCATCTTCCTCAATGATACTGGTAGGCGTCAAAGGCGGATCCTCCGATGATTCCGAAGTTGTAACAGTTTCCCTCGATACGACACTAGACTCTGCATCTTTCATTTGAGATGGTACCTCCGAGACGGATGATACTGCAACATGGCTCGATTTGACATTTGGGTGTGTGCGGAAGTAAAACGAACTCGTTGATCTGTTTTTCTCCATTTTTGCACTAGATGCATCCTTCGAGGCTTTCAACGTAACATTGTCGGCGTGAACAAAAGACTTTTGAGATCCAGTGTCAGATGCTTGTTTGTTTTCATCATGGACAAGTTCAGAAACACGAAGCTCAACCAGTTCCGACTTTAGCAAGAACCATTCTGGGCTAAACTTGGGTAGCTGGCTGAGTTCCTGCTCAATTTGTTGCCGAGTTCGTTCAATTTCGACTTCTTGCACCGGCTCTTCTTCGACTGGCAACGAGAAAGACGTCTCCTTTTCTTTTGTAGCAACGAACTGTTCAACTAGAGTCACCATCACATCTTCTGGCTCTTCGTCAGACGATTTATCCTCTTGTTCTACCGGGGTCATCATCACAGGCTCTTCCTCTGACTTCTCTGCCTCCTTGGTTTCTTCCTGCTGATGCTCACTTTTGTCATCTTGTTCGTAGCATCCATTATCAATCGGTAAATCTTCTTCTATTTCTTCCTCTGGCGCTTCATCTGGCTTATGAATTGCTTCATCATCAGCTTCCTCAACAGCTACTGGTTCATATAAGCTCCCGTTGTCTCCTTCCTCATCTACTTCCTCATCTACTTCCTCATCTACGTCCTCATTTACTTCCATATCTACTTCAAGATCGTCTCCTTCAATTTCTGCTTCATTTGAGCTCTCTTGGTGTACTTCCTCTTTCACATCATCAACTTCCTCCTCAGCTTCAAGGTCTCCGTCTGCTTCAACTGACATATCGTGATCAGATGCTTCTGTTTCATCAGTGTTCTCTACCTCGCCTTCATCTTTTGCATCTTCCTCCACTTCTTGTTCCATGTTGTACATTGCACCGCTGTCTCCACCTCGTTCTCTCACACAATGATTATCTTCCACAACTACTATGTCCAATGGTCGTCCAACATTCTGAACAAAATATACCATATCAGCCCATTCCAATGGACCGATGAACTTGTGACGAAGATCCACTCCTCCAACTTCTACAATAACATCTCCGACCTCCAATCGACCATTATCATCTCCTCCGCGAATGTTCTCAGACACACTTTGTTCAACATGCAGTATTTGGACAATACCCTCATTTGGGCAACGGTGGAGCTTGACTCCAAGAGACTCAGTGTGGAAGATAATGTTGCGCTCCATGCCGAATCGTTCTGGGTCGCTGTAGGGGTCATGAACTTGGATTGTTGAGCCCTCATTTCCGTCACTCATTGATGCAGTGTCAGAAGTACCATTGCCAGGTGAATCGTGGTATTCTTCTTTTGAAGCCCCGTTCAGATTCAAGTTCTGCCACATTGACATGGCTTGTTTGACAAGGGAAGGCGACTGAGTGTTTTCAGCATCAGCATTCTTCTCAGGTACATTCACAACAGCACCCAGTGTCTCCGCAGCACCCTCTTGTGATGCATGCTCCTCTGCAACAATAACTTCAATGGGCTTTGGAGCAACCTTCATCAATCCAGTAGTCAATCTCCACATGTGTTCAGTAATCGGACGTCTCATATTCACGCCTGCTATTTCACAAACAATGTCACCCGCATGTACAGTGCCTTCGAACATTCCATCCCCAGCAGTGGAAGATATACGAACGTATCCATCATCGGAGTGTTCAATTTCAATTCCAAGATCTTCAGGGTCAGAAGAATATAATTGGACCAGGCGTTCAGTCCCTAGACTAATGTTCTTTGGGGGACGCCGCGGCGACGATACTGAACTCATGTCGGCATAGGCAAATGAGAGCACGTCAGGGTTGAGACCCATGCTCTTTGTAGCGAGTACCATGTTAAAATGCAATGTTTACTTTGGATGATGAATTGTACTCCTACGTTTGTTTCCTCTTCGGTAGGTGGGTGCTGGTTGCGGCCTCTTTGGGTGGGAAGAGTGTGAGAGGACAAAATCAAAAATTTTCAATTATCTTCTGTACTGTTTCCTACGTAGATATTTTACGTGAAGTATCCTATCGGTTCCCATTTCTACTTGATCTGCCACAGGAGTCCCTTGTCAGTGTCTTCAGCGCAGGTGGTGGCACTCCTATTAGATGCACTCTGTTCTTTGCAAAAGTTGCATCATGATCTTTCAAGCCATCCTTACGAGCTAGCAATTGAGTAACTTTCACGGTCTCTCGGCTTTGCACATGATATGTTGATCATCAAGAAAGAGGAGATCTACAAATGTACGGTAGGAGTGTAAAGTTGAATGGCAAACGTCTGAGAGTTGATGATACAATCTGCCTTGCGTAAGCCATAGTCTTCTATTCATTTCACACGTGTGATGGAAAAAGGTCAGAGAGAGAAGTCACCTCGTATGATGATACTGAAAATAGAGCAAATGTACATGCTGCATCGAAGGAGAAGTGTAGTTGGCTTGGGTGAACCTTTTATGCAGAAGTTCAGCATTAAGCGTAGAAACGGGGGTAGAATCCAACGGGGTAGAGACGACATTGCCCAACTTGAGATCCTTACAGAAATGAATGTGTTGGGATGCGTGAGGGAAAGCCTGAAGGAACAGCTTCATCGTGTCTTTTCTCTTGGCTTCGTAACAGTTTACTTTCCCTCTTGCGGTGAACTCAAGACGCAGTAATCCTCGACGTCATGGCATTAGACCCAACATCTGCTGTAGTAGATAAAAAGTAATAAAAAGCTGGCACACTGAATAGCTGCCATTCCTCAACAACATGCTAGCTTGCAATAGTGAAGCTTGATAATTCATAATTGACCTCGTGCGAGACCACACACCAACCGGTCTTTCACGGTATTAAACAGTAATTCCATTTCTAATTTATGCATCCTCTTCGTCTCTGAGCTTGGCGGCGGCATTGGTCACTCGGATAGCAAGTTGCTCTGCCCTCTCAATAATTTCCCTGCGTCCACGAGAGCTCACAGAGTGGGCCACGGTAGCGGCATAAGTCCTATTGTGCATCATGAGCATTTCCAAATCAGAAACATTGGATACAACAACGCTCTTGAATCCGCATGGAAGAGTATTACGGGTCTTCTTATCGGAACCGTATCCGATGGAGGGCATGGGGAGAGCACCCTTGAAACGACGACGGACACGTCCATCAATACCCTTGGGTTTACGCCATGATGAACGCTGGATGCGCATAAAGAGGTCAGACTGGTGCCTGGCGAACTTCTTTGTTCGCTTCTTGACAATAGTCTTCTTCATAAGGGGTTGAACGCCGGCCATGGTTGCTGTATTATTTAGTTACTTAGTGTGTTGATGATCAACGGGGTGAAGATGATGGAGAGTTGGTTTGGCTGAAGAGTGATGAGGTTTGAACATGTACTAATACCCACGTAGACCACCGTAGCGGTTTCAAGTAAGGAGGTAAAGCGGAGGTGGTGAAAGCTGCCCGCCCAGGGAGGCTGAATAAACACCCGTCGACCCGTTTCCTCTCATCCTTTTGCCCTTTTTCGCCTTCCCACCTTCAAGAAAGATTTTCTCGAAAGAGAGATGGTGTCACAAAAGCTTATCGCTCTTTTTTTGCTGCCTTGCTCAAACACAACATCACGCTACGATTCTATCACAGCATTCTCTCAATAATAAACCCCAAAACTTGCTGTAATCATGGTCAACAGCGCCGCACTCCCACCCAGGTCGCCCATGCGGCCTACAGGTGGCCTGCCAAAGCAGAAAGGGAAGATGAGCGCGTTTAGGAAGGTTGCAGGAAAGGCCAGAAGTGCATCGCCATTTAAAAAGAAATTTCTGTCCGCTGAAAATAAAGCTGAGTTCCCTCACGTCACTGCTGAGGATGATGCCCGTGTAGAGATTTCCCAAGATGGCGAGCGTGATGAGTTTGAAGAAGGTCGTGACATGTATGACCCCGATGCAGGAGAGAGCCGTACTCTCAACACATTGACGCGCTCTCTCTCTCTGGAATCGGGCACAGAAACTGAGGATGACGGGTCCCTTCTCTCCGGGTATAGAACTATTGAAGATTCAGTAAGGGACGAAGAAAGCTTGGCTAGCTTTGATGCGCCAAAAGAGACTGTTCCGCCACCCGAAGGAAAAGTGTTTACCAAGTCCGTGGTGCTTTCCAGTTTGAACGATGGTGGTAATGGAGGTGATTCGTTAGTGCTTCGTGCACAACATCGTCGAATCATGCCGGAAAAGGAGAATCATGCCTTTATCAATGTCAGGGTAAGTGACGAACGCAAGTATACGAGTTGCTTGCTATCATATTCCCATCTAACAAACCAGCTATGTATATTGTTTCAACCTTTATAGGCATCAAGCGTTTCTCCATTTGATGTGGTAAAATGCCGTGGTGTTGGTGTCACCAAAGATATGCTCCCATACACTCCTGGGCAAGTTGTCGTCGGCACCATCGAAGCTCTTGGCAGTGAAGTGAAGCTTCCTTTTCAGATTGGAGACCGTGTTGTGGGTTTCGTTGGGCACGGCGGTAACGCACGCTTCGTGTCAGCCGAAGCTGGCAACCTAATCAAGGCATCTCCGAACATTAAGAACTCTCAAGCTGCATGCTTAGTTGAGGATTGGATGTCTGCCTACCGTGCGCTCCGTATCGCCAAGAATGCATTCAAGGGAGCTGCCTTGTTTGGAATGAATGTCTTCATCACCGATGGATTCTCTGCTATTGGCCAAGCCGCTATTCATCTTGCTGATTTAGAAGGCGCCAACATATATTGCTGTGCTAGGAGGTCAAACCATACTTACATTCAATCTCTGAGTTCCAGAATGCACGTCTACGAGCCCCGAATTGAAGCGTGGATGCCTGATATAATGGAAAAGATGGACATTGTTATTGATAACACTTGCGTTGATGGATATGCATCGTCTTGGCAAGCACTCAACGACAATGGTATTCTTGTCTGTCTGGCCACTGTCAACATGGGCTATTCTGCCCGAGGGTGTGGTGTGCTAGATATTGACGATATGTTGAGGAAGTTCTCACAGATGAAGGCAAAATACACCATGAGTCAAACAGTCTTCCTCGATATCCGTCAAGACTTGAAACAAAATCGAACTGAATTCACTAGAGATCTCATGTACTTGATGTTCTTAGTGGAGCAAGGTAAGATACATCCAAAGGTTGGAGAGAAGGTGGCGTTGGATGATGTGGGTGATGCTCAAAAGCTCCTCGCCAATGGCAAGAACAACGGAACAATTGTTTGCTTGCCATGGAAGAAATCGTAGATGTCTGTAATTCGTGCTGTGAGGTTAAACGGTACAAGAAGAAATGTTCATATGCTTGAGTCTCTTACTATGCTGTGGGATTAAACGGCAACAGTGGCTTTATGTGTCTTCAAAATGTTGTAAAGAGTGAATAAAACTAGGAGTTATGTGTTTAGTTACGAATGCCGTGTCTGCGTATTTCTTCGATCAAATGTTCTGAATGGTCCACAATACTTACACTTGTGCACCTGATTCTTATTTCTTATGAGTTTTGAGCAGATCTGAAATTTCACTTTCGTTCAATGTCAATTTCTCAAAGTAAGGCTTCGCTTCCTCCACAGCCCATGCATTTCGCATTGCCAACATTGATTTGATACGTTGAGATGGATTTAAGGGTAGACTCGATGCAGGAAAATACCGCCATTGACGTTTATCCTCGACCATTTCCGAGATGGCAATACCTCCAAGCAGTTCCAATGAAGGTTGATAATTGTCAGTCATGGTAGGAAGGCGTATCGACCAAGCTTCCATGAATTCATCGTCTTCCCAGCAAGCGGCAGATCGTGGTGTTCCCCGCAAGAAGACATGATGGGCTGCCAACTTGGCAACTTCTTCTACATTGAGCTGCACTTGTTTTGGCATCTCATCTTTGGATCCAGCACTCTTATACGAAACAATTGGACGCAATCCATGCCATATTACCTCATCTGCCAATTCATTATCTGCTCCTTCCTCACGTTGCCAATTCGAACGGACCTCTTGCACAAGTGGTAACATATCCATTGCCTTCTCTCCATCGTCCTGAGAAGTCCATTCCAAATCCAAATCACTTTCAAGCAATGTTGATACAATTGCCATCGATACAGTCTGACGCCCTTCCTCAGACAGCATCCCATATCGAGTCACAACATTCCCAGCAGCATCATCCGGAATGACCAAGGCATCTTCCGCCCCATAGACTCGATTGCTCAAGGCATACTCCATTTCCGACAGTGACGAACGACAAATATGTGCCAATTCACGGGTAGTATATCCAAACAGTGCTGCTGCCGATGGAGGTTCCAATGGATTATAGACCCATCGACTAAGTGCAGTTCGTAACTTGTTTGCAAAATGACCTTGCGACAATACCATTGGGTCTAAGAAGAAGCAGGATGGAGAATTTTCACCAGGAACCACCCCAATAGATCGGGCTGGCATGGTCACGAGTTGTTTGGTAGCTGTTGTTATTGTTGTCCCTTCTCCACTTGATGTCAACTTTTGTCGTTTACTATCCCCTTGTTGCTCACTATTTCCATCGTTATTAATGGCCATTGGAGGGGTAACAATGTACGTATTGGAAGTTTCCACACGAACCAGATCCAATGTCTTGGCCTTCTTCTTGCTGTCGCTGCCAGTACTACTGCGTGGCTCTACAATTAATCTAGCAGCCACGGGCTCAAAGCTGCTAGAATATTGGTTAGCGCCCTCCTCTTCTTGACTTTGATGATTATTATTGTGATTAGACGGTGCATTCGCCGAATGGGCAATGTCACTCTCTGAAGTGTCGCCCAAGATGTACACGGAATTCTGGCTGTTTAGTATATCATTCATTGTGAGGCCGCTGGATAGGCTGACTAGGACGAGATCATCGTTGTCCTCCTCGTCATCAGCAGCATTGTTGTTGCTGTTTTTAGAGAAGTCGGAGAGGGGAAGGGTGAGTAGCGTGGCGGTGCCACTATCGTCGAGATGGCGGATGTTGCTGCTCATCATTGTTCACAAGTTGTGCACAAAAATAATGGCATGAAGGTAAGTTTTCAAAAAAGGCGGGAAGGACTACCAATGCTGCCAAAATGAGTTTGTTGTCGGCAGGTAGTACAATAGGTGCATGTGAAAGATGTGAAAGATGTGATAGTTTGATGGTGCTATTGACACGCAGGATAAAAGCCTCTTTCACTTAGACCTACTTTACACAACATTGCCACAACTTGCAACTGTATTAGCTCGCTTGTCTCGCTCTCTCCAGCTCGTTCCCTTGAAGATGAAAGAATGCCAAATAATCTCGCGACAGTGGCTTGATATCTGCGAGTTTGAGCAATCAAACCCAGAGCTGCGCCCAATCTTATTTCTTCTTCTTCTTCTTCTTACTGTTCTCATCCTTTCCTCCCTTCCGTTTCGCTGATGAACTCTCTGCACCATGCCTCTTGCACACTCCTCCATTCACAGCATTATTTGTACATCCTTCACTGCTACAGATCCGCCTCTTTGCACCATGCCTCTTGCACACTCCTCCATTCACAGCATTATTTGTGCATCCTTCAGCAGAGCAGTTCTTCCTACTAACTTTTGCACCATGCCGAATACACACTCCTCCATTCACAGCAATAGTTGCACATCCTTCACTGCTACAGATCCGCCTCTTTGCACCATGCTGAGTACACACTCCTCCATTCACAATTTTATTTGTGCATCCTTCAGCAGAGCAGTTCTTCCTACTAACTTTTGCACCATGCCGAATACACACTCCTCCATTCACAACATTATTTGCGCATCCTTCAGCAGAGCAGTTCTTCCTACTAACTTTTGCACCATGCCTCTTGCACACTCCTCCCGTCTGAGCATTATTTGTACATCCTTCACTGCTACAGATCCGCTTGATCTTGCGCATAGCCTTAATAGCAGATTCGGTGCAATATTGATCATCCAAAACTGCATAGTCATTGAGGTTCATGGGAGGGATTGCTGGTGGTGGTGGTTCAAGTCCTTCATCGTGATTGATGGGAGGAAGTGTTGGTGGTGGTGATTCAAGTTCTTCATCCGGATTGATGGGATCGTTGCCATCGGGATTTCCTATGCTGCTACTCACACGTGGTTGGAATTGGAAAGATAATCCACCAGGCAATGATGTATCCTTTGGAGTAAGTTGATCCGGAATGAGAGGATAACTTGTTTCGTCTTCGCCACGTCTCATTTTTTTGATAGCGTTTACAAAATCATTGTTCTTAAACAAAGCGGCTTGATCTATCTCAAATTGATTATGTAGTTGTGGCGGGCGGCTAGTAGCAGCCCTTTCATCATTGGTTCGGGGGGTTCGGGGGAGGGAGGGCCCAGACGAATCAACGCCCCCCTCATCATCAGTAGATCTACCGACCAACTCCTCCTGAGACGGAAACGACTCTCCACCTTGTTGTGCGTCGGAATCATCATCATTGCGGGGATCGGGTGATGACAGCTGTTTTTCCTGTGGAGGCGCACTTTCTGTTTCAGCATCCCCTAGATGTTCCTGGTCTCCGGATCTCTTGCCTTCCAAGTCATCATCTCCTGAGTACTTGAACCAGACTCTCCAGTAATGTTTAATACCATACAGTCTTGTATCAAGGCTATCAAGGTTTTTGATGAAGTGGTCATTGACTCGCCGGGTCGCAATGCCATGCCAAGTGAGTGACACTTGAACTGAATCTCTGTTACCAAATTGGTCAATCACCCGCCAATCATCATGATCTTCTTTTTCGAGGATGACTTTGTTCCAGTGAAGGCTTGTTGATGGTGTCTCCTCCATTGCGCTTGTATCCAAGCATTGGTAGCAAGCGTATTGCGTTCTGTCACTGGCAACTTGCAGCTGGTGAACTGTCGGCTCATCGGGGCATTCAAGCAACAACTGGTCCCAGAGAGTCGTCATGATGCTCTGCTGCTAACAGGACAGCAAGCCGCTCCTATTGGCTCAGTTTAAGGGAGATGCAAGGGTAGGTGGTTCTTTGGGTATCACACATGTACCGTCGATTGATGGTGTGTGGTGATGAGGAGAGAGATACAGGGGAGGGAGAATCCTGTCCTGCTACCTGCTGTCCTGCGCGATGCCAGATCTTTTCTTCTGGCTTCCAAAATTCCAAATCATCCAACAGCTTGCCGCAATACCTAAACAATGAATGAATCTGCAGTATCTACTCCCAGCAATGATAAAGATGATGATGCGGCTAACAATATGTTGCCTGCCGCTATATCCACAGCCTCCGCTGGAACGCCAGCACATAATGCAAGCACATATAATACTACATCAACTATCCCAGTGAGCGCCGTGTCAACTGGAGGAACCTCTCGCCAACCAGACGATACAGAGGACGACAGAGAACAACAAGAGCAGAGGGAGGATACCTTGTCTGAATGTCTCACAGATAAAGAACAAGCTGCTCTCCAAGTGTTGAATATGTTCACGGAACAAGGTCCTTGTTCCGGGCTCATAAAAGATACACAACGCGCAAGAGAAAAAATGCTCAAAATTTGCAGGGATGAGATGAGACTATCTAATCTTGTCATTACATTGTATCTCCAAAAGATGAAGAAATGGAGCATCGAATGGGTTGATTCCAAAGAGATTAATACCCGCCTTGCTCCTGAAGAACACCAAACACAAGACACCGGCGATGACACTCCCGGCCAAAGAGAGATTGCACAAAAAGTGGATAGAGATCTATGTAGATTAATAGAAGCTGCAAGAGTGGGAGATTTATCTGTGCAAAGTTGGTTTATAAATCATCCTAACAAATGGAGAATTATCAAAATCCCACCAATAAACAAGATCCAAAGGGACATCAAACGTGCTGAGTTTTTGCATCAAGTTGACCCAAATGGACACGTCACATTGATGCACAATAGTCTCGTCTCCATTCATCTTCCATCAGCGCAAGCACTTCTTCATAAATGGTGCGTGGGGTATCATTTCCACACAACTTCCTGGGATACACTTGACCCTGCCTACTCTTCTTTTTTTGGTAATGAAGTTTATCTTGGTATGAACGACATCCTCAAGGCAATAAACAATATTCCAGAAGATGTCATCAAACCGTCTGATGTGAAAGAAGATCATGAGGATTATCATCTGATATCGCAAATCTGTGATCAAACAAATGTACCTAATATGGCAGTTCGGTCATCCAAATTGTACCAGTCATTGTTCCCCGATAGAGAGGTATTTCCACCTTTGGAAGAGTTAAAAGAAAGGATTGGTGCGGAGCGATTTGAAGGCATCATGAAGAGCTGCAGAGAAGCCTTCATCTTTCCCGATGGTGATGATGTGATGACATATCTCGACAAGCACAGAAAATGCCATATGATTATGCCCGGCTTGTGGCTTGGCTGGAAGTCTTTGTGTAGTAATCCGCACCTATTTCATATACTTGATGTGAAACTGAAAAAGTTCCTTGATAGTGGCGCCGACGCTGATGATGATGATGAGGAGGAAGAGGAGGGAGGTGAATCTACGCATGGCATCAAGCATCCATTATCATACCCACGAGAATATGACCGAATTAGAGAATATTTTGTAGACGAATTAGACCACACCGCTCGAGTTGAAGCCATGGAGAAGTATCTAAATGAAGGTGTAATGAAGATGCTGAGAGGAGATATCCCAGGTGCTCTCAAAGAGAATGAATCAAGAGACAACGCCTTCTTGAACACTAACTTCTTCCGTGCACAAATATTTCATCTGACAAAGCAAGATCGATTCAGATACTATCACCCAAATACAAGAAATGAACATGGTCGATACTCAAACTCGCTTGCAGTGTCAAATGATTATATGAGGAAAGCTTGTGGAGTAGCATTGGGCGGTTGTCACAACACACCTGGTCACAGATTCCTTGTTAGAGTCAAGTTGGCAGTAGCTATGTTCAAGAGTCATCTGATTGAACATGGTGGCAATGATTATCCGATAACAAAGATGAATTGCATGGTTACAATGAATCATTATCAAAGGTCACTTCTGGAAGTCCACCGATTTGGGTTCCGTCAACCTCTCTACCACTATCAAGGTAGGAATGAGGCCGCAATGCAAAAGCTTCGGGAGGAGGAGGAAGAGAATAGAAAACGAAGCAGGTGGAGCAATTGGGAAAACTCATCTGATGACTCGTCATACTCTGACAATAGCGATGATGTAGATGATGACGGATTGAATCTTGCCCACGACGATGTTGTCTCCAAAGAAGAAGAGGATCGTTTGAAGATGTTGGAAAGATTTGAGTTTATGTCTTCTCGTCTTGAACCAGAACAATTAGTAGAAGGCTTTGTTGGATTTGAAGATCAGTTGAAGGATAAGAGTAGTCTCGAGTATACAAGATACTCACTGCGTCATGGATCTTGCATAGGAAGGGTCAAACGCAGTGGTGGTAGAAGCAGTGTGTCTTCAGAGACAGAGAATATTTGGCATAATGATGAAAGTGAGTTGGACAACAGTGGCAATGATACAGAAAGAGCATCATCAGAGGAGGAGGAGGGAAGTGATGGTGAAGAACACAGCCGCTCAGTGTTGAAGCGACGAAGAGCATCGGCATCATCAGAGGAGGAGGACGGAAGTGATGGTGAAGAACACAGCCGCTCAGTGTTGAAGCGACGAAGAGCATCGGCATCATCAGAGGAGGAGGACGGAAGTGATGGTGAAGAACACAGCCGCTCAGTGTTGAAGCGACGAAGAGCATCGGCATCATCAGAGGAGGAGGGAAGTGATGGTGTACGCAGCCGCTCAGTGTTGAAGCGACGAAGAGCATCGGCATCATCAGAGGAGGAGGCAAATGGCAGTAGCAGTGACATTAGCAAAGACTATTAAATAAGGAGTACACAAATGAAAGCGATTTTAATAATAATAATTATGATACAGAAGATCTTTCCGTGGTGTCATAATAAGGAATAGTTGGGTGGTCTGTTGAGAAGTTACGAAGTCATTGCCCTTGTTGCATGATGTGATGGAAGCACCAAATAGGGTTGAGAGCGCGGTGATAAGATCTCAAATCAATACGGGAAGGGCATCGGGTGGGATCTCACGTATCGCGGTGAGACCTGCCTGGAGTTCCTTGATAGTGGCGCCGACGCTGATGATGATGATGAGGAGGAAGAGGAGGGAGGTGAATCTACGCATGGCATCAAGCATCCATTATCATACCCACGAGAATATGACCGAATTAGAGAATATTTTGTAGACGAATTAGACCACACCGCTCGAGTTGAAGCCATGGAGAAGTATCTAAATGAAGGTGTAATGAAGATGCTGAGAGGAGATATCCCAGGTGCTCTCAAAGAGAATGAATCAAGAGACAACGCCTTCTTGAACACTAACTTCTTCCGTGCACAAATATTTCATCTGACAAAGCAAGATCGATTCAGATACTATCACCCAAATACAAGAAATGAACATGGTCGATACTCAAACTCGCTTGCAGTGTCAAATGATTATATGAGGAAAGCTTGTGGAGTAGCATTGGGCGGTTGTCACAACACACCTGGTCACAGATTCCTTGTTAGAGTCAAGTTGGCAGTAGCTATGTTCAAGAGTCATCTGATTGAACATGGTGGCAATGATTATCCGATAACAAAGATGAATTGCATGGTTACAATGAATCATTATCAAAGGTCACTTCTGGAAGTCCACCGATTTGGGTTCCGTCAACCTCTCTACCACTATCAAGGTAGGAATGAGGCCGCAATGCAAAAGCTTCGGGAGGAGGAGGAAGAGAATAGAAAACGAAGCAGGTGGAGCAATTGGGAAAACTCATCTGATGACTCGTCATACTCTGACAATAGCGATGATGTAGATGATGACGGATTGAATCTTGCCCACGACGATGTTGTCTCCAAAGAAGAAGAGGATCGTTTGAAGATGTTGGAAAGATTTGAGTTTATGTCTTCTCGTCTTGAACCAGAACAATTAGTAGAAGGCTTTGTTGGATTTGAAGATCAGTTGAAGGATAAGAGTAGTCTCGAGTATACAAGATACTCACTGCGTCATGGATCTTGCATAGGAAGGGTCAAACGCAGTGGTGGTAGAAGCAGTGTGTCTTCAGAGACAGAGAATATTTGGCATAATGATGAAAGTGAGTTGGACAACAGTGGCAATGATACAGAAAGAGCATCATCAGAGGAGGAGGAGGGAAGTGATGGTGAAGAACACAGCCGCTCAGTGTTGAAGCGACGAAGAGCATCGGCATCATCAGAGGAGGAGGACGGAAGTGATGGTGAAGAACACAGCCGCTCAGTGTTGAAGCGACGAAGAGCATCGGCATCATCAGAGGAGGAGGACGGAAGTGATGGTGAAGAACACAGCCGCTCAGTGTTGAAGCGACGAAGAGCATCGGCATCATCAGAGGAGGAGGGAAGTGATGGTGTACGCAGCCGCTCAGTGTTGAAGCGACGAAGAGCATCGGCATCATCAGAGGAGGAGGCAAATGGCAGTAGCAGTGACATTAGCAAAGACTATTAAATAAGGAGTACACAAATGAAAGCGATTTTAATAATAATAATTATGATACAGAAGATCTTTCCGTGGTGTCATAATAAGGAATAGTTGGGTGGTCTGTTGAGAAGTTACGAAGTCATTGCCCTTGTTGCATGATGTGATGGAAGCACCAAATAGGGTTGAGAGCGCGGTGATAAGATCTCAAATCAATACGGGAAGGGCATCGGGTGGGATCTCACGTATCGCGGTGAGACCTGCCTGGCCTTTTGATTCCACATGATAAGAGACTTCCCAGATGCAAATTTTGATGACAAGGATGAAAAAAACAGCATACGCGTAGTAGTTGATGCAATTGTAGTGTCAAAAGAATGACTCTCTCTTTCATTCATGATGAAAGTCTCCTAAAGCCGACATCCGTTAAGTCCAGGTAACTGCAAGAGCACCCTCGCATCGGAGTGGCGATAGATGCAAGCATATAATTCTTGCCTCGAGTAGTCAGTCTTTCTCTCATGTTACTAGTGTCGAGAGTCGAGAGTGCTTGTCAAGATACTATTTTTGAAATGAAATGCAACGGTAACATATGTAGCAAGAAAGCAAGGAAAAGTGATTCTTGGGGCAAGACCCCTTTATGTCTTGTGGCATCTTGCCTTTCTCTTTTTACCCTCTACTTCGGCCCATTCAATCAACTATCTATCGCTCCTGTTTCTGCAGGCTTTACGGCAGTGCCTCTACTTAGTACAATATGACGCACAAACTTCACCTAATCGATGTGAACAAAGCTGATGCTGACGCCACAGAGACAACTGTTCACTGCTAAACGTTCTCACGCTACCACATTTCTAAGTATCATTAGCATGTCATCATCTTCACAAACACGAGCCAGCGGCGGCGGCACCATTTGCCACATCCTTCCCTGTTCAATCGATGAAGACATTACCGCTCCGGTGGCTCAATACTTTCACCCTACACCTCTGACAACAACTCATAATAATCCTGCCGATGGAGACTCAAAAGATAGCAGTACAAGTGATGTGACAATTATGGCTGCTCAGTTTAGAGGTCGTGGACTACTGTGTGCCACAGATGCGAAGCATGAGAGTAGTTCCAATGACATAGCAACAGGCAAGGTTTATGTTGATTTAACCAATCAAGGTCAGTCCACCGCTGATGGTGAAGCAGCCAACACTGATGATCCTTCATTATCGCCACTGAAGCAATCTTACAAGAGGCCACTATCCAAATTGCCTCCAACAATGGCAGGCGTGGTATTCAACAATACACAAACAAGTACCAACAACCAACACAATAATCACAACAACAACAACAACAAGGATCCACCAATGCAACCCTTAACAACCATTGAGACATTTTCACACATCTACAATTGGAGACATGAACATGATGAAACAAAGGTCATGAGAGAAAGTACATTTGGAAGTAGTGACAAGGAGGGTTTGAATGCTGTTTTGGGCTGGTGTGATGTTGCGCATGCGGTTCATAATGCTGTTCCGTTGCCACAGAAGTAATTATTATTGGGTGGTGCAGTGTGACTTCATGATTTCTGATGGCGTTTGGTTATGCTTTGTGGCATGGCATTTATTGTTTGGATGATTTACATGTCTATTCTGCAATGGAGAGGAACATGACATATGAGGTCGTATTATAGCTGGCTGGTTGGGTAAAGTCTTCACATTTATAGTGCATAAACATCTAAGCTATCCAATATATAATTCCAAAGCTGATAAGAATGGGGGAAGTGGGGCCTGTAAGGTGCAGCGCATGTCTTGCACAGCTTGCACCTCGGAGGTGGAGGACAAGAGTTGGCAAGAAAGGGGTAAGGGGGCTCCCCCTGTTGTTTCGACGTACAGACTTCGGTGTCTCCGCCATCAACATCACACCTCCATCAACAAAACTTCCATGACAACAGTCTCTGGTCTCTGCTCACTTTCAAGCGGACTTATCCTCATTCATCGTCTCTAATAGCGAGCTGCTTCTTTCTAGAAAGTGGTCTCTAAAGCAGTAGTGCGAAATTTTCTTCGTTTTTATCTCGACCACACAAGTAATACAAGTCTTATCGACATTGCTGACTGCCAGCAAACTTATCTATCAACACACCACATCTACCAAGATATATCATAATGTCGAAGTCACCCAAAAAGAGTAAAGAAGTGAAGGATGACATCCGTCAGCCTGTTCCTTCATTTCGACGATCACATCTCTCAAAAACGGAAGATATTAAGAAACTGCACCGTCTATCTGCGCCACATGTCGAATCTTTCAACTACTTCCTTGATGTAGGTCTGGAAAAGGGAGTATCTGATATTCTAGCCTACGAACTTGATATTACTGATATATCACAAGCTGCAAACAAAGGGATCGGGCATGTAGCAGGGAAACCAACTGACACCGTCCAATTCTGGCTGGAAAATGTTAAGGTAGGAATGCCAACGAAAACTCAAAGAGGTGCGAGTGGTGGCAACTCCGGTGCCATGAAACTACTTCCTCGAGAATGTCGTGAGTTGGGTATCATGTACGCTGCGCCACTCACAGCTGATTTCTGCTGGCAGTTCGTCCGACGAGACGGTTATGGTGGAGAGACTCCAGCTGGAAAAGTCTGTAGAACGCCACGCAACTTTGGTATGATGCCCATCATGGTTATGTCCAAGGCTTGTCATTTGCGCAAAAAGAGTCCTGCGGAACTGATAGAATGCAAGGAAGAGCAGACTGAGTTCGGAGGATACTTCATCGTGAGTGGTATCGAACGTTGTGTAAGATTGCTTCAAGTGCCACGTGCCAATCATGCTACCTCCATTCAAAGAAGTAATTACAAAAATAGAGGTAATCTGTACACCGATCTAGGTGTGGCAATTCGATGTCAGAGGCATAATGGAGACATGAGTACAATCACAAATACCTTGCACTACTTGACGACTGGTGGAGCGACATTGAAGTTCACGGCAAGGAAGCAAGAGTTTTTGTTACCTGTGGTGCTGGTCATCAGAGCTTTGAGTGGAGGTGAGAAAGGAGAGGGTGGACATGGTATTACGGATGAAGAATTATACAAGAGAATTGTTCAGGGTGATGAATCCAATACGTTTGTCCGCGCTCGTGCAGAGTTGTTGTTGCAAGAGGCGAGGCAATTTACTGGAATGCAGACTCCAGATGAGTGCTTGGCTTTCATTGGCAGTAGATTTCGCTTGATGAGTGGCAAGGCAAATAGTACCAGCGATGTGGCTATTGGACATTTTATCATCAACAAGTGAGTATGGTTTGTATCATCTTCCGTTTTATTACTCCGTTTTGTTACACTGACGATTAGCACTCTTTTTGCCCCAACCTTGCTCAGATATATCCTTATTCATCTTCCAAACTACGGTGATAAACTTGAATACATCCAATTCATGCTTCGCAAGCTATATTCTTTTGCGGCTGGCGACTGTGGTGTAGACAACGCCGATTCTCTCCAGAATCAAGAGATCCTCCTCCCTGGTCACTTATTATCAACATTTGTCAAGGAAAAGTTCGAAGAGACACTAACCAACATTCGTTTGGGATTGATGCGAGAAATAAGAATAGATTACACCAAGTTCTTGACCAATATGGACGACTCAAAGTTCTGGCAAAGGTGCTGTGATCGATATGGAATGTTATCATCGGGAGGTATTGGAAAGAAGGTACAGCACTTCCTATCTACGGGGAATATTATTTCATCAACTGGATTGGATCTGATGCAAGTTAGTGGGTACACGATCGTTGCGGAGAAGTTGAATTTCCTACGATTCTGTGCACACTTTCGTAGTGTTCATCGTGGTCAATTCTTTATGGAGATGAAGACAACTGCAGTGAGGAAGTTGCTTCCAGACCAATGGGGGTTTCTTTGTCCTGTGCATACTCCAGATGGAGGGCCTTGTGGTTTGCTGAGTCACATGGCACTAAAATGCCAGTGTATGGCGTATCCAGCAGAGACAAAGGGCGAAGGACTACAAGATTTGGATGAACTCTTGATTTCCTGGGGTGTTGTGCCCAATGGGTCAGGCGGAGAAAGCGGAGATGGACGAGGTATTTCAAGCTATACAAATCTTCCCGTCATGGTAAATGGACGGGTTGTGGGTGGAGCCTCGGTGAAGCTCTGCAAGTCTATTGCCTCGCAACTTAGATCATCGAAGGTTCAAGCAAAGCCGATCGTTCCACCTACGATGGAAGTTGCCTACATTCCACCTGGCATGAAGGGTGGGCCATATCCTGGTTTGTTTCTATTCACAATCGGGGCGAGAGTGGTTCGTCCAGTGCTTCAGCGTGCATCAGGAAGAACTGAATACATTGGACCTATGGAACAGCCTTTCATGGACATTGCCTGTCTTCCTGAGGATATCAGGGAAGGTATTACGACACATCAGGAAATTGACCCTGCCAACATGCTCAGTCTCATTGCAAGCTTGACTCCATTTTCTGATTACAACCAATCCCCGAGAAATATGTACCAATGTCAGATGGGAAAACAAACAATGGGCACACCGTGTCATTCTCTTCCGTTCAGAGCAGATAACAAGATGTACAAGATTCAAACGCCGCAGGCACCTCTCGTCCAAACCGCTGTCCATGGAGAATATAAGATGGATGAGTATCCGAATGGAACCAATGCTGTAGTGGCAGTGTTGAGTTACACCGGATTTGATATGGAGGATGCTATGATTTTGAACAAATCTTCATATGAGCGTGGCTTTGGACATGCTTCAGTCTACAAAACAGTCAAGGTAGACCTTCAGGATGAAATTTCGAACGCTGTATCGAGAGGTGCTGATAAGGATGACATCAAGTTGGGTAACAAAACAAAACGTGTCCGTGTACCGCCAGAGAATGAAGGAGATCTGCCTACCTTCAAGGAAGAGCCAGTCTACCCGAATTTGGAGCAAGATGGATTGCCACCAGTTGGATCATGGGTAGACGAGGGCCATGCGTTGTACTGCCTTGCTGATGGTGGAATGAACAAAGGATTCCCTGGCAAGCACAAGGAGAAAGAGAGGGCTTGTGTACAAACAATTCGACGTTTGAACATGTCTGGGACCTCTTCATCTGGAAGATCTAGCGAGTCAAGTGAAGGTCTAAGCGTCACATTGAGATTTCCAAGGAACCCAGTTATCGGAGACAAGTTTTCAAGTAGGCATGGTCAAAAGGGTGTTCTTTCCATCTTGTGGCCACAAACGGACATGCCATTCAGCGAGAGTGGAATTTCTCCAGATATCATCATCAACCCCCACGCATTTCCAAGTCGTATGACGATTGGTATGTTGATCGAAAGTATGGCTGGTAAGAGTGGTGCATGCCACGGAATGTTCCAGAGTGCAACGCCGTTTTCATTTCATGAATCAGGAGATAAGATTGCAGTTGACTACTTTGGGGAACAGCTTCAAAAGGCTGGATACAGCTATTACGGAAGTGAGCCACTCTACAGTGGTGTATCTGGATGCTTAATGCAGGCCGACTTGTACATTGGAGTGGTGTACTATCAACGCTTGCGTCACATGGTCTCTGATAAGTATCAAGTGCGAGCCACGGGAACAGTAAACCCATTGACAAGACAACCTATCAAGGGTAGAAAGAAGGGTGGAGGTATTCGACTCGGAGAGATGGAACGTGACTCTCTGCTTAGTCATGGGACTGCTTTCTTACTACACGATCGTCTACTTAACTGCAGTGATAGGCACATTGCCTATGCTTGCCGAAGATGTGGAGACTTGCTTTCCCCTGCAACTGAAAGGAGTTCGATTCTCTCTGCTGGTCAAAAGGCTATTGACGCGACCAAACATCAGCTACGCGTATTTTGTCGAAATGCCAAATGCTGCAATGCTGTGCGAGACGAGGCAAATGATGACGCTGTTCAGCCCATTATCCTTCCTTACGTTTACAGATACCTGGCAAATGAGCTGGCAGCAATGAATATCAAAATGAAGATGAATGTAACTTAACTTAGACTATTATTATTGCATCCACTACTATTTCCCTTCCTCTGCAGCCTCCTTCATCGCAGTATCTAATCTTATACAGGTAATACCTTGTTCGTCGCAAGCTGCTTTCAAAGGCAAGGAGCAATTCTCATTGGCCAACAACTCGCAGCTCGGTGTAGACAGTTCCATTTTAGTTAAATTACCATTCGGGGTAGTATGAAATACTTTCATTATACCAACTGCTCGAAGCAGCGGATCACACTTTGGACATGGATGACACGTCTCGTATGCAAAGTCAGATTCTAGTTCAACAATGAATATTGTAGCTTTGGGGAAGAGTTCATTGAAACATTCGTCTTCCCCATTTCTCTTGATTGCATCGGCGATTGCATGGCACTCACTATGAAGAACGACTTTATTCTTGTTTGTTTTTGCTCTATCCAGTAAATAGTCGTGATTCCATCCTTTACCAATAACTTGTATCTCATCATCAGGTGATTGAAAAACGATTACAGCACCGTGTTGTGCTCTAACTGCCCCCTTCCTTGCAAGATGTGCAGCTTCAAGCACATGTGTATATTTGCTATGTTGTATATAACTTCTATTCCTCTTCTCTCCCACTTGAGCAACGGAATCGAAGTCTAAATCACTACAGTCTAAACCAAGCAAGTAGTCGAATTCCTGCTCTGAATCTTTTGATGGAAACGACAACCCACCATTTGTAAAAGCTGACCGGTCAAGTGACTGCAGTAGCGGCAGTTGTACGGCAAGGAATATGTCACATGGACAGGTTGATCCAAGCTGAGGCATGGTTCTGACCAGAAGTTTAATGACACTTATTTGAATACCTTTGACTGTGTCATCATTATGATTGTCTTCTTTCGATAGGAGAACGCTGCCCCGAATCAATCCAGCAGCATGTCTCACAGACAAGATGTTATTAGGTAAAGATAATGAAGGATGGCCTAATACATTGTTCAGCCTCTTCATATAACATTCCTTTGCATTTAGCCGATTCAACGCTTCGGAGAAGTTTATATCGTTTGTGTTGTTACCTGTATCATTATCACTTGAAAATACGTTGAACTGCTCTACCCAATCAGAAGCACATCCGGGTTGTCCCTCTGCCGCAGCTACGGCTATCTGAACTGCAATTGACATCCAATTGTTCGGGCCGTTCCTTTTTGTTACGAGATTTGAAGCAGCGGCTAATTTCAGCGATGACTTTGGTGAATAGTTCATGATTTGAGAGTGATGCAACGTTGATCAAGTCTACGATCTCCATCATGCAGTTACTAAGAATGGAAGCGAACAGCCTCCTTCCCTTGCCTAAACCTCTGACACATCTGTCCAAGCTTCAGAATAGATCAGAGCTGTGATTCTACTGAAAGATTATGTTGCTGGCTGATGGCATGGCCAAGGGTAATAAATGGATGGCATCGGCTGGCAGTGTTGCTCGCTGCTGGTTCAGGCTGGTTCCTTGCTCGTTGCTTGGTTGGCGCAAGGAGGGTTGGCGCGCTTCTTGCCATTTTCGTACAGTCCTTTCTTGGACACCTACCATCTCACCCACTCCCACATCCCACAGTTCCGCTCAAAAGGTTTCATCACGACGCCTTTGAACTTTGCCATAGATAGATCACGGCCGGAGGACTCTCTACACTTGTTCGCTCCTTGGCGCGATCACTACTGCTCAAGGAGATAGAGTATTCAAACCGAGGAAGTTTTCAGATATTGTAGATGTCACACCTTTGCCATCTTCTTGCCTGATGCCTGACCTGCAGACGCATTTTGAGTGCACTTATTAATATATTATTTCATGATATGAGCAATCAAGTAGAAACAGCAGCAGCACCGCCCCAGCGGAGAGGGGCCCGCTCGGTAGAGTGGACCCTTATCATCGCAATCTGTTTCAGCATTGTATCGCTGCTAAAATTGGAACCCCTTGCCCGCAATTCGGTGCAGAATCATATCAGTGAATTTGATCTGCCACAGACAAAAAATCACTCGGTAGGCACTCAAACCTTTCGATCGAGCAAGGCTTTATCATCCAACATTTCCGATAATGCGGCACCTGCTGCTGCTGCTGCTGCGGTGGAGCGAGTTGGATCAAAACAGATAGAAGAGGGAGGTGATTCTGCTTCAACATCAAGAAATGAAGACATCTGCACATTTTGCAAGGGAGGAATCCTCAATGAAGATCTGATTGTCCCTAGAGCAGGAGGAAATACTTGTGGCTCGATAAAGACAATATCTGCTGGACATTTGAACGATAGTGACATTTGTGAGGTAATCCAGAAGGAAGAGAAAGTGTGCTGTCCAGATACCGATAAGTCTGCAGTTGGATCAAAAGAAGAAGGAAGCGTACAAGTTCTGGAGGAATTGAATGTCAAGTTTTGCGGAAGTAATAAGTGGCTAGGGGCACCTGATATGACATGCGAAGAGAGAGCTCAAATCTTGGTTAGCAGATACCAAATGTCGGAGCAAAATGCCAAGTCTACTCTTGTGGTAAAGGAAAGTGGCTGCCAGTGCATTTTAAAGGAGCAAAATACTACAACATCACCAACAATCGACTTGAGTTTGGCAAAATACTGGAATGGTTACCGCATCGCAGACGGTATTAAAAGTTACGGATACGAAAGCTCAATTAGAGACGCAAGCAAGGTTTGCATGAGATGGCCAGGTAGTTTGCTGTGCAAATACCTGACGCGGACTGATCAAGCAAACAACATTACTGTTTTAGTAGATATTATCAATCAATCGAAGATAGACATCCCAGCTGCAAATACCACGGTGATGCACTTGCGGTTGGGAGACGGCTTATGTGGTCAATAATGACCTTTCTAAGTGGTGCAGGGGAGCAAAAACTGGGACGGAAAATCCAACAACACGTAACTGCTGGGAAAATGATAAGGATTGCTTCAAGTCAATAGGCGGGTACATTTATGCGTATCCGAGGGAGTACTATGAGCAAGTTGCCACAGAATTATTGAAATCGGTGAACAATTCGACAACAATTGTCGTCGTTGCCGATCCACGCCACTGGACTCGGAGCAAAGACATGCGGAATGGTGACTACTCCATTGATTTTGCATATAGGGACAACGTCATATCATTTTTCCGATCAAAAGGTTTCATCGTTCAGATTCATCAAAGCTCTGGAAAGCCAGACGACGACTTTGCCTACATGTGCTCAGCACGAAATTTTGTTCGGGGAGGGGGTGGATTATCAACGTTGATTTCCTCCGTGGTCACTGCACAAGGAGGTAGAGTGTTCAACCCAAGAAAGTTTTCAGATGTCACACCTTTGCCAGTAAATAAATTAACTAACATTGCAAAATAACGACAGCGTCAGCGGGGCAAGAGTAAGGGCAAGAGCTTACAACAACTGCCCTACCGGTAAAAATAATGCTATCACCTCAAGAAAATAAGATTGAAGACGATTCTTAGAATAGAACAAGGCTGTACCGAGTTGCCGAGCGTAACAAAAGCTACCTAGGTTGTTTTCAGCAGGATATACACTTCCCCAAATATGATTGATTGCACACAGATTTCTCTATGAGTATCTTTTCATCCGGGGAAAGCTTATTATTTGATTGAATGCCTTCAAATTCGCTGCGCTTCCTTTTAAGAGAAGATTGTGCTGCTTCCAACACCTCTTCGGGTAGCGCACGCGACTTTGATCCTGAGATAAACTCAAGGACATTCTTCAAAGCCAACTCACTCACATCACTCCCAACTTCATTACCAATGCCCGATCTCTTCATCAGGACTCCTACACGACATACAAACGGTGCATAGGAGATCTTCTTCTCCCTTGATTTCATATCTAAATGCATATCGACACTTGCCATCCATGCCTCTACTATAGAAGCCTGGGAGCTGTTTAGATTTGTCAATGTATCCGGTAGCGCTCGAGCTCGAATATGACGCAGAGGTGCAATTGGAACTGTTGCTGAAATAGTTGTTGGCGTTTCTGACACTAGCTCCCATTCTTCCTTAGACGTTTTCTGACGATATGAAGAGCCGTACTTTTTAATCAATCCCAGCCCATGCTCAACTGAGTCGCAGCAATCATCATACACAAAGAGGTGTCGTTCATGGACAAATACCTTTTGGATCAACGGAAGTAACTGTGGAACACATGCTTGCCCAGGCAATGCAAAGAGAACAGTACGGCTGACACCTACAGATTCCCTTACGCGAAATGCATCCAAGCGGCAGAGAGCAAAGATGATAGTTTCGAATTGTTGCGTGGTGATATTTTGAGTATTTTTGGATACGATAAGTGCAAGGGTTGTCATCCAAGCGGGATTTGATATTGTTGCCTGTGTATGTGTATAGATGCAACAAAGACAGTAGACAATTTAATATTCCATCTAGCAAAATAATCAATCATTTTGAAGGCAAGATAGCTTACCACTCCATAGTTGCAATCTTTCGCCACATCTGTAAGCATTTCTGCCCCCATCCCCGAACTTGCATCTGCAACAAAGCAAAGAGCTGTGCTCGTCATCTGTTCTTTGAATGCGTTTGTCAACCTCTCACAAAATGCGAAGAGTGGAACACGAACCCTCTGATAAAGATTCGGTGCTGCAGGTGTGGATACACCAACGCTCGCTGGGGGGAAGGCCAGAAACAAATGATAGTCGTTTGGATTATTGTCATCTTCCAAGTCTTGCTCAATTGCAACGATAACTGGTGTCGCCTTCTTTGCATCCATAATTTCTGAAAGCAGAGTATCCATTTCCTCAGTCTCGCTGCTTCCTATCTTCGCCCAAACAACAGACTCCGTTTTCGGATCATATAATCCCTTTCCTCCACCAACATGTTGTCTAATCATCAGCGCAGTGTATTCATTCCCCTGTTCTACTGCATATCTGTACTCACGACGACGCTTTGCAAGTAAGCTTGTGGGAGAGAGAAACCGCCGAGATACACCATCAAGTTGCATTGCCAATATGATGGAGAGACCCATTGCGATAACTGCTGTTGTTCCGTAAATGGCAAGATCTTCGAACGAAGTAGAATCATCGCTGGTGCAAACACCACCAGGCATGGTGCAGATAGCAGCGTCCATCCTCTGTTATTATGCTAGTGCTAGGTCTTCGTAGAGATTCCTCGCCGCTCGCCACCAAATCAACGCAAGAGCATTCCTTTTCCAAAGCCGAAGTCCTCCGCTTTGATGAAAAAGATTGTTTCCTGGGATTCCTTGACTTGTTTTCGCTCAATGTTGGATTCATTGGATGAGTGCTGTGGCTGGGATTTTGGATTCGACAAATCTTGACTTGTGTCTAATAGAAAGTAGATAGAGCATTGTGTTTTACTCTGAAATACTAGTATTGTACTTATGAAAGGCGACGCCTTTTCTTCGGCGGTGTCGGGATCGGATAATCCTCCACGCGTGGAGGCTCCACACCCCTCCACACCCGGCACCCAACGCTCACACTTCTTGAGTGGAGCTATTAGATAATTCCCAATTATAATCATTTCGTCGCCATTTATCGCCAAAACAGCCGTTGTTCTCAACCAGGGCTGTATACCTAGTCCGTACCCACCGAAAAAATACCTGGGTATCAGGTATTTTTTGGGTATTGGGTGTAACTATTGCGTACGTACCTGCTCGATTTCTGTATGGGTACATACCTGATACGTACTTACCTAAGTACCTACTTTATGGGTACCTCAGTAGGTATTCACCAACTTCAGTACGGAGAACTTCTTTTACGCGTCCAGCCTCTGTTTGGCCTTGTAGCTGATGACTGCGGAACAGGACTGCTCATAGCAGTGTCCCTTCCATCGTCAACAGGAGCACGTGTTGATGTGTCATTCACAACATCAGACGAAGTGGACATGATGCTGTGCAAATATGATACTCCTGTCTGCAATAGTGTAAGTAGCAATGAAATCAGTTCTCTCCTATTCGTCAAGAGTCCAGAAGAAGAATACTACAACACAGCCCTCCTCTTGACTCATGTAATTATCGCAATAAATTAGGGGTAGCCGCAATAGATATGCGCTGACATTGTCTCTCTTTGTTTCGAGATCGGAATCGAAAGTTGATGAGATGAGAACAATTTAATACCAGTTCCTACGTGAAGTGAGAATACCCAATGACACAAGAAGTACCCAACGCATACCTAACTGGGCTACCTAGGTATTGGGTATTTACCCAGTAGTACGTACCCAGCCGGAAATACGGATGGGTACAGACCCAATACGTACTTACCTACGTATTTTCGGAGTAGGTATACAGCCCTGTTCTCAACTCTCAACAGTGTCTCGCTAGATAGAGCATTGTGTTTTACTCTAAATACTAATATTGTATGATATGTGGTATCTGTATGTAGCGAACTTTTTGCTTTTTGTGCATGTTTTCAAGGTGCCAACAACATCATACACTTTCATGTGCCTCTGCCGATGACAGCATATAGCATAATATGGCATAGCATCCTGTGTACGTCACTAAAAAGCACCATACAATGGCTCCTCCGCCACCGCAGCAGCAGAAGCAGCGAACCCAAAGCGCCGCCGACGCCCTCCTGCTGGTCACTCGGCCCAATAAAAATAAAAGCAAAAACAATGCTGATGCCGCTGGTACACATGCTAGAAAACGACCACGCAGCAATATCACTAGCACTGTCAGTAATCCCTACAATCGCACTACATCCGTTATAACTAAGAAGCCATTAAACGATAGAAATCGATTGGCTGGTGGAGCGGTGGTTGGCAGCACAGCCGCTGCTACACGAAAGACACCCAAACTGCGCTCGTCACATGCACATGCACCTTCGTCCTCCACAGCCTTTCAACGACGCAATGCCCGTGACGGCGGAACCAAAAATCCTCCTCCGCCCACTGGAACAGATAAGGCACTCGTAGCGCTTTTGGATGGACCTGCCAAGAAACAGACATTGCCAAAAAAGAAGAAAAAGCAGCGGCTTGAAAGCAATTATTCAATGACATCAACAGATGAGCAACTATCTAAGACAGCTGCGGCACCATCAAAGACAAACAAACTCAGCCGATCAAACTTAGCGATCTCTTCTTCCACTTGCATCGCCATGAAGCCTCCTCCGATGCCCTCGTACTATTCCAACAAAAGTCACCAGTATCGGAACAATAATGGAGTGGTTCGTTCCTCTACAAAAACAATGGCCAAACCACGGAAACGAGTCAGCAGTCACATGAACCAAATATCCTCCTCCATTACCAAGAATGAAAGTAGCTGGATGAGTGAACGAAAGGCTGTTATTGGTGATGCCTTTGCTGATTCTTTTGGGGGTGGTGATGATGATGGTGGAACAAATGATAATGATGATGGTGCAACTATAGATCTTGATATTGTAGATATCAATCATGACAATGACCAGGATAATGATCATGATATGATTGCTTTACTGGATATTGTAGAGAAGAATGATGGCGAAATATCTGATAGAAAGAAGGTGGATGATGTTGTAGGCTATTCTAACAATGATGACAATAGCGTCACAAAACACTATACCCAGGTGCCCGCAACCTGCGCAAACATCGAGCCGAAGATGGACGATGCCAGGAATGACCATGTAACCTTGACATCACTACCAGAAAGTAAAGTCAGTGGGGTTCAGGCGCCCACAATCAATAATAAGCACAAGAATGACGCTTCAGTGGTAGAGGTGTCGGCAGCTACAGCACCAGGTACTATCTCTTTGGTAGGCGAAGAAAAAGAAGAACGTGTACAAAGAGATGCAACTAGTTACGCTACTACTTCCTCAAGTGACTCTTTGGAAGAGCCCTTGAAAGAAGATAACACCAACAATGATGACAATCAAGAGTTAGACTTTGTCTTGAATAACGACAGCAAATCAGAATGGTATGATCCCGATGAACACGCTGAAATGGACAGGGAGGCGGAACTCCACGCCAAAAAGATGAAAGAAACAAAGGAACAAACAAAACAAAATCGGAAGCAATCTTCCAAGCATGGTATCAATGACAACTTTGTCCGTCTAGATCTGAGAAACGCGGCAGGGTCCTGTCGAGGAGCACGAAACTTGAAGAAGGTGAACAAGCAAAAGCTGTGGAGGGCGCAAAATCGATTTGGTATGAATGACCGTAATGGAAATAACGATAGTGGAGACGAGGCAAATCCTAGCTTTGGTATTGGTGGTAAATATGGCTACAACAACAAAGGACGCAATAGTAGTAGTAAGAAAGATGGCGGAGATGTGAAATGTTTTTCATCGGCAAGTAATGCGGGTGTAGATCCATTAGATGACTTTATGGATGGAGTGTTTTCTTCCAAAAAGACAGGCAATGAAAAGAAGTCTTCATCTGGTAATGGTCAGCGGAAGCCTACTGCTGGACCAAAACGTGACAGTGATGTCCCAATGTGCACCCGTCACCAACGTCCATGCAAGCTGCTCACCGTCAAGAAAAACACCAAGGGCAACAAAGGCAGGAAATTCTACGTCTGTTCCATGCCAAGAGGAGAACAATGCGACTTCTTCAAATGGGAGGAAGACACTGTTGAGGCTACGCAGCGAGCTCTACTCAAGTCTTCGTCCAGCTCAGGGTTTATTGCTCGGCAAGTGGCAGCGTCACGAGTCCGCTTTAAGGAGCTAACTGTGCCCGAGTTGAGGATTGAGGCAAAACGGCGGGGGTTGAAGGCTACGGGGACAAAGGAGCAGCTTTTGACACGGCTCTTGATTTGGGTGCGAGATGAAATTGCCGAGTCGGTTGAGAATGATGGTTCGGATAATTCTGTTCCTGCTGCTACAGAACCAGTCGAAGATGTTGATGCAGTGGGGAAGAGAGTGAAGAGGATTGTGCTAGTGACTCTGACGAAGAGATTGAGGTCATTTCAACGAAGAAGACAGCTGACTCTTCTACCAAAATGATTGAACTAAGTGACGATGACGAGAGCAATTCCGACGAAGACGAGCTCGAATTGTGCCATACATTTGACGATGAGCCAGTATCAACAGAGAAGCGAAGTGCCAAATTCGATCCTCGATCATCTCCGCTACGGAAATCACTGAAGCATTATTTTGGATACTCTTACTTTCGTGAAGGGCAGGAGTGGGCAATTGATCGCTGTCTCTCGAACAAGCGTAGCCTTCTGGTAGCTCCAACAGGGCAGGGTAAATCTCTATGTTATGCACTACCAGCTGCAGTTTCGGATGGATTGTGTCTGGTTGTATCTCCATTGATTTCCTTAATGCAAGATCAATTGAGACAGTTGCCCCCAAAAATCCCGGCTGCAACTCTGTCTGGATCAATGACGTCTGCACAAATGGCCTTGATCGTAGATGATATATTGCGTGGACGGCTCAAAGTGTTGTTTGTATCTCCCGAACGCCTTGCCAGCGCAGCATTTCGGCGACTGATGCGACCGAAGTTCAATCTCGAAACACGGCAATATGAGAGACAGTTCCCTGAGGTATCTCTCCTTTGTGTGGATGAAGCTCATTGTTTGAGTCAATGGGGTCATAACTTCAGGCCATCTTACTTGAGAGTTCGATCGTTGATGTCTCTTATTCAACCAAAGAGTGTATTAGCTTTGACAGCAACCGCTGGTCCCATGGTCGTAAAAGATATTTGCAATACATTGTGCATTCCTTTTGATGGGCAGTGCACAATCAATGATGAGATTCCATCGTCTCTAGATTCTACCAGCAATGGTGTTGGAGTAAAAGTTCTAAACTGCAACAGGGACAATATCGACGTATTCTCATTGGTTTTGCAAGATCAAGATGAGAGGAGGTACCTTGTTCACAAACTATTGAAAGAAAAGAAATCCGACGATTCAGATCGAAGGCAGTCCAAAAAGCTGCCTATTGAAGAAGGCTGTCTAAGCAAAGGAAGCGTGATTATATACGTCTGGCGACAAAAGGACACGGAAATTGTGGCCGAGCAATTGAATGGGGCGGGGGTTCTTGGTGGCGTTGTCTGCTATCACGGTGGGATGAATGCAAACGATAGAAGTAAAGCACAAAGCAAATTTCTTCGAGGAAAGGCGAGGATATGTGTGGCAACCGTTGCTTTTGGACTTGGTATCAACAAGGCGGATATTGAGGGTGTGATTCATCTTTGTCTACCTCCGAGTCCAGAACATTACCTGCAAGAAATTGGGAGGGCTGGAAGAGACGGCCGGCCGGCAAAGGCCATTGCTCTTCCTTTAGTTGATGAATTCATCTCAAGGCACTCTCTTGCTCATTCAGATCGATTATCAAATAGTCAGTTGAGCACTGTGTTCCTTGCTCTTCAAAACTTGGTAAACGAGGCAGTCGATGACATTCCACCGGAGGCGGGAGTTGATCTTACTTGCAACGAGACAAACATTGATAACCTTCATGTTGCTATTCCAGTAGCGCAAACAGTAGATGCATCCGACTGCAAAGAGGAGTCAATTGAAACAATGCTATCATTGCTTGAAGAAGAAAATTCTTCTCATTCGTCTCTGTTGAGTGTAGAAGGATATTTACCGGACACTGCAACAATAACTCTGAAGAGGTGTGCGTTGGAGAAGCTAAGTAAGGTCGAGGAAGTGGCACGCAGCATTGAAAAATGTGGCACTCGACTTGACCAATCCGGACCTCAGGGCGATGTCGGAGGAACTGCCCTTGAGAAGGGATTCTATGCTTACAGTTTTGGCACTTACAAATTTTCCGTAGTTCGTTGTGCTCGATGCCTGGGCCCTACATCAGAGCCTCGTCACGTCTACGCCGCCCTCAGGCGCTTGCAAGATAGAGGAGAACTTGAATTGTCACTTGACGTTACAGCCAATGGTAGGGCGTTGCACATTAGACTAAAGAAAGACGGCATACATTTGTTCCGAAGGAGACCATCTGGCTACTCTGACGGTGGGAGTATCGAGGGAATGAAATCAATGATGTCAAAGCAGTTCTCTGCAAAAGAGCAGATCAGTGTCGACAAAGTGCAGTCAATGTATGACATTGCACAAATGGTGGCAAATATCACTCGTCAGTCCAACGGTGAGGAATATGTGGAAGATGCTCACGGCAACCAGGAGAAGTCTGCTCGGCTTGTTGAATTCCAAAGTCTCATTGAAACATTCTTCAAAGAGGGCACAGTCAGTAGTAAAGTTGCTTCCCAAGATGAAGAATCTCACGGTGATGACATCAAAGACTTTCCTCTCGACAATGACCGTCTTTTATCATGTCTTGCTCCAGATACCACATTGATAATTCAGGCGTTATCCTCTCGTAGGCAACGACAAGAACAAGGAGACGCAGCAGTTCAAATTCGTGAACATGTAGATTATCGCAACCTTTGCATTGCCAAGATACTTCACGGCATTGATGCACCTCGCGCTCCAATAAGAGAGTGGTACAGTCATATTCTTTGGGGCAAATATCGCTCGTATTCATTTACTTCGATTCTGAAAGCTGTGGAAAAGTCATTTGAGGAGAGCTAGCATAGGCAACATCATTGAAGGCTTGACATTTGAATATAGACTCAATACGTAACAATGAATACAGACTCTAAATTTCTACAGAATGTTCATATTATATTGTTATTGATCAATCCCTATTCGAGCGCTCTAAACTATTAGCCTAGTCTTGTCACAACCATTGTTTGATGGAAACAAGTGTGATCACTTATTTGCATCATGTGCAGCTCAGCTCCCCTTTGCTTTCTGTTCATTCAAAATTTACCCCTCTGTGTGCTTGTCGCTAGCTATATATGCCACTACTGACGCCAACAATGCATCTCTAATGAGCAACACTTCCATTGACTGTTCTGGTGGACACATCACTTCACAACAAACACACACACACACACACACACACCACCAATAATCTAACCCTCAGTCTCCGAAGCAACACTCATCGTCCTCTTCCTCTTACTAATATGAACCAAATCCTCCTCATCCTCCTCATTCGTACCAAACAACCGATCCCCCGCATCCCCCAACCCCGGCACCAAATTCCCATCCTCACTCAACGTCTCATCCACGGTACCAATCGTCACCCTCACATCGGGATGATACTTGAGCAATTCGGACAATCCCACCTTGGAGGCAATGACGGACATGACATGAATTTGGGGCACACCCCACCGTTTGAGTATACTCACCACACTAATGATAGTGGCACTGGTGGCAATTAGTGGATCCATGACATATGCCACGTCCACATCGCACGTTTTGGGTAGGCGATTGTAGTATTGGACTGGCATGAGGGATTTGGACCGGTACATCCCTATATGATGCACGGTGGCATTGTTGACTAGTTCGAGCATGGGGTCGACCATACCCAATCCAGAGCGGAGGATGGGGATGAGGGCTACCTTGTCACTTATTCGTGAACCAATGGCGTCAATGTGACAATGGGATGGATGCCCGGGACAGTGATGGGGATGTCCTTGGTGGAAAGGGTGGATGTGGCCTCGTAGCCCAAATGAAAGGTGATTTCGCGAAGTGCCTGACGGAAGGAGGAGGGAGAAGTGCTAGAGGAGCGGAGGATGGAGAGTTTGTGTGATAGGACGGGGTGTTTGGAGACGTGGACGTTGGGTCCGTAGGGTGCTATAAAGGTGGGTAGCACTTTGGCAGGTGAGGAAGGAAGCAATTCTGTTGTTGTTGTGGAAGTTGCATCTTCGGCTTTCTTTTCTTCTTCCATGTTCATGTTGGCTGATGGTGGTGACATGGGATCAAGTGATGAGTGGTGGCGTTGCATAAAGTGGAGTATCGGAGTGATACTGTTGCTGTTTTAAAATGGCTGGTCTAATTCAATTGCTTGAAAGTGTTTGTTATGGCAACAATGAGCGGGTATTGTAGCATTGAAGGCAGTGCAGAAGATATTTGTTCTGTCAAAAAGGGAAGATTCTTTTTGATGAGAATTCTGATCTTGACGACTGACGTTGATTACGTGCCGACCCCGTTATCAACTTGTGAGTCTTTGTCGTATCGTGTCCGACCGGCAAAGATGCAAGCGGCCTCTCGGACGGACGGACGGACAAAAAGCGGAGAAACGGTGAATGTCCTGACAGTTGAAATATCTTCACGATAAGAACCCCATCAACAATAATAATTAGACAGCTTCCCAACTTGCTTGCCTTGCTTGGTCATTATCAACGGCCTGATTGTCTCGTCGGAAATTATTGCGCTACATACTGATTCATACATCATGTGCTGGAAAGGTAAGGCGGCGCTGCTTTATTTTGACCCGTCTTCAGCTTTCTTTTATATGTTCTTTTGCCAATCAACCTCTGACATCAAACATACCTTTTTTTGTCATGTTAGACGATTGCAAAACATGCGGCAAGGCAACATGGGCAGGCTGCGGCTTACATATCGACAGCGCTCTACGAGGGATTTCGGAAGAAGCTCGTTGTCCAGGATGGAAAACTGGACGTTGCACTTTGTCGGATGGACAGGCACCGTGTCAACATACTTGTCCAGATTGTGGCATGAGTGTGCAGGCAAGTACTGATGATTTTCTGAATGAGGTGATCCAGGCTCATAAAAAGAAACCCTTTATGGGGCTAAAGTCTCAATGTGAGAAGAAGATTGCTGGGCTAATCTAATTTGAAAGAGAGGGAAGGGAGGGTTCTCCGTGATGTCGTGAACAATAATTGGATGACACAAGGCCAGCTTCCAGATGTATTGGGGCCTTTGTTGAGAGGAAATGCTAATCCGACTGTGTAGATACGATATTTTTCCTATTAGATATTATTATAACAAATCTATTGTATAGCAGCAGGCTGGGTGAAGCGGACACTGGTATATTGGTCAAAAAGAAACACTTCAACAACAGCTTTCACCAGCACCTTCTATCATTAGTTCTCTTTCTCAGCAGCATCATCACTGTCCTCTGGTACAAACTCATCAAGTCCACAGAGCCCTGAATCGTACCACCTAACCTTCTTCACCAATCCAGGAAAGTACTTCTTTGATATTTTCATTTCTTCGACTAGCCCAGCATCAGGGTAGTAAATGTGACCATAGGGAAGAGATGGAACCTCAAGACCTTGATGTAAATTGGCGTTGTGGTTTGTGACGGGTACTTCAACGAATGTAATGTGAGGGTAGAGAGCTGCCATGCGATAGAAGGATGGTTGAATGGCTTTACATGCCTGGAGAAAACGTTGAAAAGAAGGTATAAAGGTGAGTTATACTGTGTTGAACAAAGATTATAAGCACATTGCAATTTGCAACAACTAATCTAATTCTTACCTTGCACCAAGTCGCGAAAAATCTTACGACAACAATCTTCCCACTACTTTCATCAAGTTGGTCTTTGTATTCCTCCAAAGTGTGTGCCACCTTCAAATTCGCTGGTCTTTCCGGTGCCGACCGTGATGTTCCAACCACCTTTCTACCATTCGCAACCCCATTACGCTTCACAATACCTTTCATTCGTCGTTGAAAGTCAGACATGCGAGTTGACGATGATTGAGAAGCAGGTTCAAGTACTGAACTCATGTAGAACCTTGTGTTAGCTCTATGCCTTTGCTGTGTAGGACCGTTTAATGAGAAACCTGACGGTGCATTTGATATTCTAGATTGATGTATTGATGATGATGACGACGAGAATGCTTGACTTTGCTTCAACAAGCAAGCGGCGGAATAAATATAGAGCACAAGGCGAATAAGAATTGCCGCGATGGTGAATTCGAGACACGCCGCCGATGAGACCGCCGCCGTGTGTTTTGGTTCCGTCTACATGGTGATAACTGTTTGTGTTCGCACTCCACAGGTGAAGATACAGATGCTTTGCAACATACCGCTCCGATGGCGGAGCTTTGAAGAGTTGCACAGTGTTGGTTCATGTTGTTCATCTTCTACAGAATATATTTATGAGACCAGTTCCGTTGTTGCCGATTATTGTTCCTTCAGCAATTCCAGCTCACAATATGCAGGGAATCACGAAAATGAGCAATGGTTGGAGCGTCTCTTGTGTAATGGCAAAGTGTAGTTGGAAGTTGTAGCTGGCCAAAAGTACCTTTAGAGTGTCCACGGCTTCCACTAACGACGTGTTGGAGTGTTCCTCAGATACTCCTCGCGTGCAAACTCAACTGCATCGCACTGATGTGTTTTTTCGGTGGTGGTGCTGAATGTGGAATGTGCTGGTAGTTCAAGGTGAGCTCACTTTTAAAGGACTCCCACAGTCTTCGTGCGTACGTAAGTAGGTACTCATGTATCTACCTCCTCTCTTGCCAATTTATTAGTAATTACTCTTCTAAGTAAGTAGGTAGGTTCAGTTTTGGCTATTGTAACACATCTTTGTCTCCTTCTTCATTTTGCATCGGAGATGAGGACAGTTGAAATGCGGTTCAATCAGAGACAAGGGCTCATATGGTGTTGTTGAGCAGCATCCATTGTGGTTGATTCACTGGTGTTGACACGTTCTTCCCCACCCATTGGTTGGTCATCCTCACCCACTGGCCGTTGAGGATCACCCATTGTTTGACGATATTCACCCATTGCCACTGCGGCGGCAGGAGCGCCCACCCCGGGTGGGATGGGTAGTGGCAATGCCCCGAGCCCGAGCTAGAATGGCTTTGTCTTCTTTTGGGAGAGCTGTGGAGGAGACCGTCGACAAAAATTTTCTTTTTTCTTTTTTTGGTGCCATCGGTCCCGCTCGCGCCCGGACCGCCGGCCACGGACAGGAGTGACTTGTTGTCCCGCGCCTGGAATGGTGTAGCAAGAGGCATGATGCAGTCTTATTGACGAATTCGGCCATGCATGGGATGTCTCGATAGCAGGATGATTGTCATTTTCATTTTTGCTCTTGGAGGCGTGCGCCGCCTCATTTAGAAAGGGGGCCATCAAGCGGCGCAAGGAAAATGGAGAGAAGAGGTGGAGAAACCTGCAACGACATAATAGACAGTTCCCATCTTCTTTCTCAGAAAGAAGATGAAATCGCTGATTTATGTAAATCACAAGATCAACAACACGAAAGCAGAAACCCTGTCAAAAGAGACACGCCAAGCAAGGTTGCCGTCGCCGACAACCGCACCCCCAGAGGAGTAGTAGGCCGATAAGAATTGTTATTACGATATCAGCAGGTGGCACGATGAATGGCTCGTCATCGACCGCCGGATCAGGAGGTTCCGCCTCTGCCGCCGTCGCAATGGCCAACAATGCCATTGAAAATGCCCGACGAGCCGCCACCGCTTCCCGCAAAAGCCGAAAAACCAGCAAGGGCGGCATGTTCAGCGGTTTCAGCGGCTACAACTCTTCTTCCGGTCTCGGAGCATCAAAAAGCAGCGGTGCTGACAGCAGCAATTTTGATCTCATGAGTAACGACAATGCCTATCACGTGATTGCAACTCTCATAACTGATCGCCTATTGCCTAAAATTCAGGAGCGCAGCACATTTTACACTCTCACCAGTGAGGACAGAGCCTTCTTTCAAAAAATGCTTCCTTATTCAGTAAGGAGAAAATTTGTCGACGCCCTCCGATACAGGTTGCAATTGATCAAGAGTAGTGGTGTAAGGGGCAAGGCCAATAGTGCACTGATGAATTTGACGAAACAATGCCAAATGCTGGGATTAGATAAAGAGAAAATGAATGCCCTGTTAGACTTGAGCAATAGCAGTGGGGTGAGATATCCTGTCAGCAAAGAAGATCATCTGGATATTCCCATTACTTCTAGTTATGAAGATCGTCCGTATGCACATGCGAATAATTACACGGCCGCAACGCAACAACCAAGTATGTATGGTGGGGCTAGTGTCGTCGACAATGGTGTATCTTTTGGTATGGCAAGCTCACCAATGGCCTATTCAAATAATGATGGGTATACCAGCCCTTCGGCAAGAGACCGTGAAGCCACTGCCGAGAGCTTGGCAAGGCAGCAAATCATGGCAGAGATTAATGAAACAAAATTCTTGATGCAGGGAAGTGTTACGCCAGAGGCAAACATCTTTTGGCAGAACCATTTGAACGAATTGAATCAAAGGCTGGTATCATTGAATACGGGAGAGCAGGGTCAACCACGAGGAACTGGTTTTGAGAAAAGCAATTATGATGTGAGACCACAAGTAGAAAGCTATGGGTTTTCTGGCAATCAAGCAGCTAACAATTATTATGAAGAGGAACCGATGGCTATAGCCTCTCCCCGACACAGCGATAGAGCCAAATGTGAAGTGGTAGCACCAAGTGACCTACCAGGAGGGTACATGTTTGAAGCTCAACTTGGCTCAAAGAAGTTTCTGGCAACTGTTCCTAGTGGCGGTGTGACAAAAGGACAAAAGTTTCTTAGTACGATGAAACCTCTGGAAAATATTGAAATACCTGTAACGATGGGAGGATGGAGTGATGATTTATGCAATTGTTTCGGTGCTGGAATTTGCCATCCGCTCTTATTAAATGGCATATTCTTTCCTTGCAGTAAGTTCTGTGCTGCTTCAGTTTGCTCTTGCTTCTTTGCTACTCTGCTCATAATTCATGAATCTTTTCTCTTCATCATCATCAGTTGCACTGGGTCAAATCATGACAAGAACAGGATTAGATTGGCGAGCAAGACCTGCCAACAAACTTGTCAGCAGCTTGTCGTGCACAAACATGACTGTGTTCCTCTTCTTTTGGGTTGCAATGAATTGTAGCGCAGCTCTCATGTTCATGGTTAGATGGCAGCGTGGTCAGGACATGACGCCTGATTACTATGCGCCAATCATTGGCTTGAATTTGCTCTCTTTATTCTACCTACAGAATCTTGTAAAGAATACTCGGGAAGCTATTCGTGACAAATACCAGATTCCACAGACCACTTGTATTGGATGTGAAGACTGCATGTGTTCCACATTTTGCATGTCATGTACGATTTGTCAGATGGGTAGACACACTGCAGACTTTGATACTTTTAACGGGACTTGTTGCTCAAGAACAGGCCTACCTGGACAAGTTGAACTTGCTTCGTCGGCAATCTATGAGAACAGTTATCGAAGTATGGCGTAATTCAGTGTAGGCTATTAGGATTGCATCGAAAAAGGCTAGGGTTAGGCTTCAGTGTAGTATATATGTGGTTGTGTAAAGTAGAAGTGATATGGTTATATCTTGATATTGCATTCTACTTTGGGCTTGCAGTATCACTATACCATTCCCTTTCCCGATCCCAGCTTTGTTTTCAGTTTACCGTAGCAATGCACGTGAGTTGCTGCAGACCAAACGATACTTGTGTGGTATTGTATGCCTCTGTGTGGTGGTCCGATGGTGAAAGGTGGAGTTTCTCGATTTCGAGCAAGTGATTTTTTCGCGTAAAAGAGCATCATCTCTCACACAGATATAGACAAATAGACAGTCCGTCCAGAGCTCACTCTACATCATAGTCACTAGTTGCCTGCCCCTGCCTAGAAGCCAGCTACGCAATGGATGGTTCATCGGCTGAAGCTGCAGCACATCGCTATCAATCTCTTTTCTCAGATGTAGCAGGCATCTCTTCACGAGAGCTCCTCGAGGACTCATTATTGCCATCGTCAACCCCCACAACATCATCTACAAGAAGTACTATTCAACCTAAATGGAGATTTCACGGCCACAACGTGTTGCTGGTAGATGTTCGGACAGATTCCGAGCGAGATGTATCCATGATATCAGGTGCAGTTTCTTTGGATGAGTTCAAAACAAATATTCTTCTGCCATCACTTGAGTCTAGAGTAGAATCGGATAGCGATTCTGCTCTACCGGATATGATCGTAACATATTGTACGATAGGCTTTCGATCAGGAATGGAGGCACGCAATTTAATACACGAATATCCAACCATATTTGCTGGATGGGAGAACGATGATAACAGTGCCCAAGAGGAAGGCAGAACATCGATAACAAAGGTTGGCAATTTGGATGGTATCATCCCATTTGCAAACGAGTATGAGAGGAGTGGCAATAATGAGCAGTCGCCACACAGGATCCCAATGGAACCTCTCATCATCGACCGAAAAACAAAGACAGCAACAAACAAAGTTCATGTCTACGGACCGTCATGGAAAATGCATTTGTCTCCGGCCTATGAGGCAATTACATTTTCAAGGATTGAATTCGCTTGGAGAGGGCTAATGGTACTCAGTCGATCCTGCTGGAGCTTTGCGTGCTGTCAGAGATGATGAATGATGAAGGACCCATTACATGAAAGGTGTGATTAGTTAAGGATAGGGGACCAGTTACTCCCCAACCATCAAAGCTGCAGCGCAACTACACTGATGTTCTTCTCGTTGGTCAGGTTTCTTCCTCTTTGAAATACGCGTAGTACTGTGTCTCAAAATCACTCGCATGCAACTGCATGCGTGATGCCAATGAATTGATACACCGCTGCTTCATGATAGCTGCCTCCGTGAAGCTTCTACAATAGCAGACACTCCGCGGAAAGGAAGCCCCTCTAAGCATAAAAAGCGCAAACGAGAAAGATCTATAACACAGCAACCAAATGAAACCAAAACACTCTGCACCAGATGAAAGATTCCCCAATGTCATTTACGTTATTAGCTCCTGATTTTCTACTGACTTTACCAGCACTAGAGTAGTGTGTCTTCTCTAGTTTGTTTCCGTTGTTCTTTACATCAAAATGATTATTCAATCAGTGACATACTGTTCAACCCCAAAACATGCTGCTATGAGTGAAGAAAGAAAAAGACGTGTTAGAACCATAAGGAGAGATGTGAGAGATGCATGGTGAGAGGAGGGGGCATATATTGTTGTTTTCCTTGACTTTTGCCACAAATGATGGAGGTAGCAGGACAGCGACTAGCGTAAAAGCAGTCGAATCAGAATCTTCGCGGACAGAACATGAGATGGTACTCAAGTATCGAGATGGAACTTACGGCAATAGCCCGTCACTAAGTCTTTCTCTCTCTCTGGGAACTCAAGAGCAAATTGCACCGCACCAGGAAGCAAATCAACTGGGCTACTTCTAACAAGACTCTCGAGCATCATCGGAACACCTTCTGTTGCACCATGGATCACAAGGCTATCAGGAGCCAGATTATAGGACAGAAGGCACGTCAACGGATCGATTACAGTTCGTCTTCAGGAGCATACTGTCGTTTCTCAAAGGATCATCATACGTCGAACGCAATCAGTCATTATCCAATCCGAGAAATGTAGAACACTAAAAGGTAGCAACGCAATCTTGGGAAGCACATCAACGGATGGTCTCAGTTCGGCTTTAGAGGCACACGGTCACATTCCAGGGCAGTCACTCAGCATCCGAGCGCTAGAACACTTCAGGACACCTCACACGTAATTGTCACGTTGCAGCAAGGCATCAACTTCACGAAAGGAAACTGGACACATCGTGTCGTCGCACATACATCAGTTCATATTTCCTTTGGGTCGCTCTTCATGATTCAGTGCATCTTCGAGATAGGAACAGTTCGAATGCATTCGGCACATCTTAATTCCTTCCGGTTTCTTCTTTGCACGATGAAATCAACCTCCTCAGGGGACTTCAACGCTCAAAATTCAATAAAACAACAAGTTTCCCTCAGATTCACTTCTACAGATAGATCGACAAGAAATCAACCACCAAATGGGATCTCAGTACCCAATATCCAATCGGTAAATGCGGAAAAGATCGATGCAATTTCGGTCCATGGTCTACGCGTCACTGCATCGGTAGGGTCGTTAAGTGCCAGAGCAATTAGAAGAGCAGCCTTCTTTAGCATCACGTCTTCGGGAACTTCGTTTCTCAACTTGAACATGCCCCTCTCCTCCTTTTCACAAAATTTTAACTGCATACTTCACCAAAATCTCCAACCAACTTACCTTCAAATAATTTAGTATCCTCCGCCTTGGTAACGATCTCCTCCTCCTCCGCTGTATCCGCCTCCACCGCCCGATCTGTCATAATCGCCTCTTCCTCCACCATAGCCTCCTTGATCGTATCCTCCTCCTCCTCCGCTGCCTCCGTACTGTAAAATAGTGATTGGTGAGGAGACGAAATTAGTTGATTTGAATACTAAAGAGAAAATCACAAATCACAAGAGCTTTCATTCACTTACTCCTCCTCCGCTGCCTCCGTACTGTTAGTGATTTAGATAGAACGTTAAAGTTAGTTGAATTGAATATCGAAGACAAAAAATAGAACAATCACATGAGACCGTCAAGAAAAGAGCCGGTCTTGGTTTTAGAGTAATGTCAAGTCACCACCAGCTCTTTTCTTTTGAGCCGTCAATGTTCACTTACTCCTCCGCCTCCGTACTGTTGATAGGGGTGGGAGTGATTTGAAGATGAAAGACGTTGAAGTTAGTACATATGAACATCAAAAACACAACATAAACACATCCAACATCAAGATAGTTGGTTCAGAACTATCACAAAAGAATGCCGTAAAGAAGGCCCGATATTGATTTGAGATCGATTCAAGTCCGCTTTCTCTACTCACTCCTCCGCCTCCGTACTGTTAATAGTGATTTAAAGACAAAGAACGACGAAGTTAGTGCGTTTGAATATCAAAAAACACAACTTGACACACCCAACATCACGAGTGTTGTACAAGATTTATCACATGATACCGGCGCAAAGAAAAGAGCCGGTGTTGATTTGAGAGGCCTGCAAACGGGTAATTTTTAAGTCAGTGCCACCGGCCTTTTCTTTTGCGCCGTCATCATGCGATTTTCATCTAGTAGTAAGAAGAACTCACTCCTCCTCCTCCTCCGCCACCATAGCCTCCACGATCTTCGCCGTATCCCCCTCCACCACGACTATTATCTCCGTATCCTCCTCCTCCGCCGCCACGGTAATTATCTCTTCCCCCTTGATAACCACCGCCGCCGCCGCCGCCGCGATAACTGTCATCACCATATCCACCACCCCCACGTCCACCATATCCTCCTCCTCCTCCTCCATATCCATATCCACCACCTCCGCGTCCACCAAATCCACCTCCTCTTCCACCACCTCCGCTCCCCTTGGGCTGAGCCTCATTCACACGAAGTGTTCTTCCGTCCACTTCCAATCCATTAACCTTGTCACAAGCCTCTTCGGCCTCCTTGGCAGGCATGGTAACAAACGCAAATCCACGGGGACGTCCACTATCACGATCCTGGGGCAAGAAGCAATCGCTAACTTGACCATACTTTTCAAATATGTCTCGTACTTGCTGCTCATCCGTATCAAAGGACAAATTTCCCACGTATAATTTGACTTCATCACGGCCCTGGGGGTTAAATCCACCAACTCCACCGGGTCCTAATCCAGCACCACCACGTCCTCCGCCACGGTCGGCGGGGCCCTCTCCACGGGGCTTACTTTCATTGACACGAATGGTCCTTCCGTCCAATTGACTTTGATCCATCTTGGAAATTGCCGACTCGGCTGCGGCACGGTCGTCAAATGTCACAAAGCCAAATCCGCGAGGGCGGGAGGTCATGCGATCCATGGGGAGGAAGACATCCTTTACGTTGCCGAATTCGCCAAAGCTTTCACGGAGCTTGGGTTCATCGGTGGCTGTAGATAAATAATTAAGTGTTGCAATTGCACACAAGAAAGGTATAAAAATGAGCGAGGGATCAAATCAAATCCACCAATGAATGAGTAAAAAATCAGACAACACATCATTGCTGTAAACACAATATTTCTACTTACAATAGTCCAAGTTTCCAACATACAACTTAACACCCTCAGAATCTTCACCACCACCAGAAGGAGCGTTGTTGGTGTCATCAGCGGGGGCGCCATTGTCAGATGGAGGAGCGGTATTGTCTTCACCGCCGCGTTCGGGGGAACGGGAGCGAGAGCGGGAGCGTGAGCGTCTATCTTCGGACATGTTTATTGTTTGGATGCTATTAATATTATGCTTGATGTATTGCGTAGGGGAAAGATTAAAACTTTGGGTGGTTCATGGAGCGAGATCTAAAAATTTGGGATCGCTCGCCATCTGGCTTTGTAAAAAGATGACGTCACAAATGGGACTCCGCCAGCAAGCGACGGGAAAGGCGTGAGGGGAGGCAGATACTTAGGACCTCATCAGGAAGCATACTTCGAGGAAGCGTCGAACAGAACAACGCTGATAAACTCTAAGCAAAATCTAATTCTACCATACCATTAGAAAAAATAATAGCATCATTCATACAAAAGAATAAACACGTATACGGTGCCACTACATGGGGTGGTAATGAAGTGAAGGTGCAATGCTGACAGAAGTACAAAAACATAGCAACACAAAGTAAGAGAACAGATAAAAAACAATGAATGAAGTATAGAAAGTGGAAAAGCCTTGAATTCAAAAAATGTGAAAAAATACTTCAAAGCGATAGTAAATATCCATGAGGAGTTATAAGCCCCAGATCTGAGGCTCATGAAAAGATAAGCCCCAGATTTGGGGCTCATTTTTTAACGAAAGAATTAGGCCCCCCAGAGGCCATTATCTCAGCATTGTTTGCTTGGTTGTTCTGGTGATTTTGGTGAAGTTTGGAGGTCGAGGGCCTGCTAGGTACTGAGGTCGGTGGGGTTATTTTAAGGTTAAAAAATTGTCTGCCCTCCGACCAACTTTTGCGATCTTTTGCAACATGATGAGGAGCCTGCCTCTCCTTTCCCCTCGGTAGCAATTCGACGCCGCCGATACTAAACAAAGGCAAGCAGAACGTCTCGAGAATAATAGAACGTCTCGATGTTGTCGCCCTTCTCTTCTTTAGAGGCGGGGGGTGCTATTTTCAGCCCTCGTCTACCGTCACATATTTTCCCAAGTGAAGAGGATAGAGCTGCTGCAATGGACGATGCCCCGTATGATGATATGGAAGAGCAATACGACGACGATGGCGATGACTCTGATGATGATGGTTCCCCAAATGATGCGGGAGGGTTTCCTCCTAGAGTGAAGGATTGGAAAGATGTTGACTACGGCAAGCAGCCTCTTGTCACTGTTGACAGGGCACGTAGGGATGTTTTCAACCAATACATTAAGGAACACAAATTCATACGCAACATGTTTGATCACATCGACAAGAATCGCCAGGGCAGTGACAATTCTATCGACAAAATTGTGAGCCTCTTATACGGAACCCGGAGCCCTGTTTTTGAGGTACGATATTACAGATAGTCAGTTGAGTCTATCCTACGACCAGTTCCGTTGGAGTTATCCTATGCCAGTAGAAGAAAGCGATAGGGAGGATGCAGTTGGGAAACAGAAGTAAGCCAAAGGGCGAGGGAACACCAGTGGTAACTTTGCCGTGTGCGGCTGCAGCGGGATTGACCCAATTGACAACCCTTTGGAAGAGTTCAAAACGCAATGTGAACAGTGTGTGGGTGTTTATGGCGGTAATAAGTATGCCATGGGGAAAGAAAGCGATGCCACTGCTGCTCTTGCAAAGGAACATACTCGTACTGCTACGGCTGTCGGCGGTTTCTTTGCTCGGAACCATCTCTGAATGGGAAGTTTTTAAGAAGGGTAGTGAATACCCAAAGTTCTAAGTATTCAAGTTCCGACCATAGAAAAGGGAGGCAAGACGGATGCAATTAAGGAAGAACGAGGGCACTTGACATGCCATCTTCTTGCACATAAGAAGTTGTTGTCGGGGGAAGCATTGAAAGCTACGATGACACAGGGCCTCAGAAGCCTGCTACTACGGTGTCTGATCGCAAGCCTGCCGTTGCCGTATCGAATAAGAAAGCACCTTGCAAATCTGCCGCTGCATTATCCAATAAGAAATTACCTCGCAAGTCTGCTGCAGCGTCTAATGGAGATGATCCTGATGAGGAGAGTGATGAAGAGGCGACCAAGAAGAAGAAGATGACAACGAAGAGTCGTCAGCATGACACCAAGAAGAAGCCACCGACAAAGGCTGCTGCTGCAACGGTGGAGGCGATACCACTCGAGGAGAAGGTGGCAAACCTTCCCGTGCTACCAAGGATACCCAATCTCGCAAAAGAAAGGCTGATTCTACTGAACCGAAGACAGAGAGATGAAGGTCGTGAAGGAACACATAAGGAGACTCTGGACTCTGCTGATGAACCACTCCTATACATAATTATACGTAGAAATTACTTCAATACATCACCCAAATGACTCAAATACATCATAGAATGATTCTCTATCGATTTCAGGTCCGACATCGCCGTCATCTATGCAAACAAAGGAGCAATACAAAATGGTAATGTTTCCCGCCATTTTCGGAAAATCCGGCGGATTGGGAAATGGTGCATAGGAGGACTACCGAGGGCATTTTCGAATAAGAATTGACATCCTAGACCCCCATACAGCCTATTGGACGTGTTATGAGGGGTTTGGGGGGTGTAACTGGCTTTAACTGGCTTGAAATGAATGGGCCCCATATTTGGGGTTTATTTGAATTTTGAGGCCTGAAAACTCCTCATGGATATGGTAGCAGCCAGCCCAAATTGAGCCTCATCAGGTCACCTATCACGTTGTAGCGACGCCAATACGTCGAACCAATGCTTGAGCCGTGCAAAAGATGCTTCTATACTATCATGGCCAACTATAATGGGCCACTACAAGCTGTTGATTGCCGTATTCACAGCGTGAGATACGATATGACTATCAACAGAGGAGGCGGCGGCAATCTCAAATGCCTCATCAGGACACCTATCACGTTGTAGCGACGCCGATACGTCGAACCAATGCTTGACCCGTGCAAAAGATGCTTCTATACTATCATGGCAAACTATAATGGGCCACTAGAAGCAGTGGATTGCCATATTCACAGCGTGAGATACGATATGACTGTCAACAGAGGAGCTGGCGTCGTCTCAGATGCCTCATCAGACCACCTATCACGTTGTAGCGACGCCGATACGACCAAAAAGAGCTTGGGCCGTGCAAAAGATGCTTCTATACTAACAGGCCAACTATATTGGGCCACTACAAGCAGTGGATTGCCATATTCACAGCGTGAGATACGATATGACTGTCAACAGAGGAGCTGGCGGCCGTCTCAGATGCCTCATCAGGACACCTATCACGTTGTAGCGACGCCGATACGACCAAAAAGAGCTTGGGCCGTGCAAAAGATGCTTCTATACTAACAGGCCAACTATATTGGGCCACTACAAGCAGTGGATTGCCATATTCACAGCGTGAGGTACGATATGACTGTCAACAGAGGAGCTGGCGGCCGTCTCAGATGCCTCATCAGGACACCTATCACGTTGTAGCGACGCCGATACGACCAAAAAGAGCTTGGGCCGTGCAAACGATGCTTCTATACTATCATGGCAAACTATAATGGGCTCCTAGAAGCAGTGGATTGCCATATTCACAGCGTGAGATACGATACGACTGTCAACAGAGGAGCTGGCAGCAATCTCAAATGCCTCATCAGGCCACCTATCACGTTGTAGCGACGCCGATACATCGAACCAATGCTTGAGCCGTGCAAAAGATGCTTCTATACTATCATGACCAACTATATTGGGCCACTACAAGCAGTGGATTGCCATATTCACAGCGTGAGGTACGATATGACTGTCAACAGAGGAGCCGGCGGCCGTCTCAGATGCCTCATCAGGCCACCTATCACGTTGTAGCGACGCCGATACGACCAAAAAGAGCTTGGGCCGTGCAAAAGATGCTTCTATACTATCATGGCAAACTATAATGGGCCACTACAAGCAGTGGATTGCCATAGTCACAGCGTGAGATACGATATGACTGTCAACAGAGGAGCTGGCAGCAATCTCAGATGCCTCATCAGGCCACCTATCACGTTGTAGCGACGCCGATACATCGAACCAATGCTTGAGCCGTGCAAAAGATGCTTCTATACTATCATGACCAACTATATTGGGCCACTACAAGCAGTGGATTGCCATATTCACAGCGTGAGGTACGATATGACTGTCAACAGAGGAGCTGGCGGCCGTCTCAGATGCCTCATCAGGACACCTATCACGTTGTAGCGACGCCGATACGACCAAAAAGAGCTTGGGCCGTGCAAAAGATGCTTCTATACTATCATGACCAACTATATTGGGCCACTACAAGCAGTGGATTGCCATATTCACAGCGTGAGATACGATATGACTGTCAACAGAGGAGCTGGCGGCCGTCTCAGATGCCTCATCAGGACACCTATCACGTTGTAGCGACGCCGATACGACCAAAAAGAGCTTGGGCCGTGCAAAAGATGCTTCTATACTAACAGGCCAACTATATTGGGCCACTACAAGCAGTGGATTGCTATATTCACAGCGTGAGATACGATATGACTGTCAACAGAGGAGCTGGCGGCCGTCTCAGATGCCTCATCAGGACACCTATCACGTTGTAGCGACGCCGATACGACCAAAAAGAGCTTGGGCCGTGCAAAAGATGCTTCTATACTATCATGTCAAACTATAATGGGCCACTACAAGCAGTGGATTGCCATATTCACAGCGTGAGGTACGATATGACTGTCAACAGAGGAGCTGGCAGCAATCTCAAATGCCTCATCAGGACACCTATCACGTTGTAGCGACGCCGATACGTCGAACCAATGCTTGAGCCGTGCAAAAGATGCTTCTATACTATCATGACCAACTATATTGGGCCACTACAAGCAGTGGATTGCCATATTCACAGCGTGAGGTACGATATGACTGTCAACAGAGGAGCTAGCGGCCGTCTCAGATGCCTCATCAGGCCACCTATCACGTTGTAGCGACGCCGATACGACCAAAAAGAGCTTGGGCCGTGCAAAAGATGCTTCTATACTATCATGGCAAACTATAATGGGCCACTACAAGCAGTGGATTGCCATAGTCACAGCGTGAGATACGATATGACTGTCAACAGAGGAGCTGGCAGCAATCTCAAATGCCTCATCAGGACACCTATCACGTTGTAGCGACGCCGATACGTCGAACCAATGCTTGAGCCGTGCAAAAGATGCTTCTATACTATCATGGCAAACTATAATGGGCCACTACAAGCAGTGGATTGCCATATTGACAGCGTGAGGTACGATATGACTGTCAATAGAGGAGCTGGCAGCAATCTCAGCTGCCTCATCAGGCCACCTATCACGTTGTAGCGACGCCGATACGACCAAAAAGAGCTTGGGCCGTGCAAAAGATGCTTCTATACTATCATGGCAAACTATAATGGGCCACTACAAGCAGTGGATTGCCATATTCACAGCGTGAGGTACGATATGACTGTCAACAGAGGAGCTGGAGGCAATCTCAGATGCCTCATCAGGCCACCTATCACGTTATAGCGACGCCGATACGACCAAAAAGAGCTTGGGCCGTGCAAAAGATGCTTCTATACTATCATGACCAACTATATTGGGCCACTACAAGCAGTGGATTGCTATATTCACAGCGTGAGATACGATATGACTGTCAACAGAGGAGCTGGCGGCCGTCTCAGATGCCTCATCAGGACACCTATCACGTTGTAGCGACGCCGATACGACCAAAAAGAGCTTGGGCCGTGCAAAAGATGCTTCTATACTATCATGGCAAACTATAATGGGCCCCTAGAAGCAGTGGATTGCCATATTCACAGCGTGAGATACGATATGACTGTCAACAGAGGAGCTGGCAGCAATCTCAGATGCCTCATCAGGCCACCTATCACGTTGTAGCGACGCCGATACATCGAACCAATGCTTGAGCCGTGCAAAAGATGCTTCTATACTATCATGACCAACTATATTGGGCCACTACAAGCAGTGGATTGCCATATTCACAGCGTGAGGTACGATATGACTGTCAACAGAGGAGCTAGCGGCCGTCTCAGATGCCTCATCAGGCCACCTATCACGTTGTAGCGACGCCGATACGACCAAAAAGAGCTTGGGCCGTGCAAAAGATGCTTCTATACTATCATGGCAAACTATAATGGGCCACTACAAGCAGTGGATTGCCATAGTCACAGCGTGAGATACGATATGACTGTCAACAGAGGAGCTGGCAGCAATCTCAAATGCCTCATCAGGACACCTATCACGTTGTAGCGACGCCGATACGTCGAACCAATGCTTGAGCCGTGCAAAAGATGCTTCTATACTATCATGGCAAACTATAATGGGCCACTACAAGCAGTGGATTGCCATATTCACAGCGTGAGGTACGATATGACTGTCAATAGAGGAGCTGGCAGCAATCTCAGCTGCCTCATCAGGACACCTATCACGTTGTAGCGACGCCGATACGACCAAAAAGAGCTTGGGCCGTGCAAAAGATGCTTCTATACTATCATGGCCAACTATAATGGGCCACTACAAGCAGTGGATTGCCATATTCACAGCGTGAGGTACGATACGACTGTCAACAGAGGAGCTGGCAGCAATCTCAGATGCCTCATCAGGCCACCTATCACGTTGTAGCGACGCCGATACGACCAAAAAGAGCTTGGGCCGTGCAAAAGATGCTTCTATACTATCATGGCAAACTATAATGGGCCACTACAAGCAGTGGATTGCCATATTCACAGCGTGAGATACGATATGACTGTCAACAGAGGAGCTGGCGGCCGTCTCAGATGCCTCATCAGGACACCTATCACGTTGTAGCGACGCCGATACGTCGAACCAATGCTTGAGCCGTGCAAAAGATGCTTCTATACTATCATGACCAACTATATTGGGCCACTACAAGCAGTGGATTGCCATATTCACAGCGTGAGGTACGATATGACTGTCAACAGAGGAGCTGGAGGCAATCTCAGATGCCTCATCAGGCCACCTATCACGTTGTAGCGACGCCGATACGACCAAAAAGAGCTTGGGCCGTGCAAAAGATGCTTCTATACTATCATGGCAAACTATAATGGGCCCCTAGAAGCAGTGGATTGCCATATTCACAGCGTGAGGATACGTTATGACTGTCAATAGAGGAGCTGGCAGCAATCTCAAATGCCTCATCAGGCCCCCTATCACGTTGTAGCGACGCCGATACGTCGATCCAATGCTTAACCCGTGCAAAAGATGCTTCTATACTATCATGACCAACTATATTGGGACACTACAAGCAGTGGATTGCCATATTCACAGCGTGAGATACGATATGACTGTCAACAGAGGAGCTGGCAGCAATCTCAAATGCCTCATCAGGCCACCTATCACGTTGTAGCGACGCCGATACGTCGAACCAATGCTTGAGCCGTGCAAAAGATGCTTCTATACTATCATGTCAAACTATAATGGGCCACTAGAAGCAGTAGATTGCCATATTCACAGCGTGAGGTACGATATGACTGTCAACAGAGGAGCTGGCGGCAATCTCAGATGCCTCATCAGGCCACCTATCACGTTGTAGCGACGCCGATACGTCGAACCAATGCTTGACCCGTGCAAAAGATGCTTCTATACTATCATGGCCAACTATAATGGGCCACTACAAGCAGTGGATTGCCATATTCACAGCGTGAGGTACGATATGACTGTCAACAGAGGAGCTGGCAGGCAATCTCAGATGCCTCATCAGGCCACCTATCACGTTGTAGCGACGCCGATACGACCAAAAAGAGCTTGGGCCGTGCAAAAGATGCTTCTATACTATCATGGCCAACTATAATGGGCCACTACAAGCAGTGGATTGCCATATTCACAGCGTGAGATACGATATGACTGTCAACAGAGGAGCTGGCAGCAATCTCAAATGCCTCATCAGGCCACCTATCACATTGTAGCGACGCCGATACGTCGAACCAATGCTTGAGCCGTGCAAAAGATGCTTCTATACTAACAGGCCAACTATATTGGGCCAATACAAGCAGTGGATTGCCATATTGACAGCGTGAGGTACGATATGACTGTCAACAGAGGAGCCGGCGGCAATGTCAGATGCCTCATCAGGCCACCTATCACGTTGTAGCGACGCCGATACGTCGAACCAATGCTTGAGCCGTGCAAAAGATGCTTCTATACTATCATGACCAACTATATTCGGCCACTACAAGCAGTGGATTGCCATATTCACAGCGTGAGGTACGATATGACTGGCAACAGAGGAGCTGGCGACCATATAAGATGGCCTCATCAGGCCCCCTATCACGTTGTAGTGATGCCTTCTATGCTATCATGGCCAACTATAATGGGCACCTAGAAGCAGTGGATTGCCATAGTCACAGCGTGAGTTCGATATTGTGCTAAACATTCATAGTTTTGGCCTCATAAGGCCACCTAACACGTTGTAGTGTCGCCCTCACGCCTGCTCTGATAGTTCATGAGTTGTGGAAGAGATGCTTTTATATTAAGACCAATTATAATGGGCCCCTAGAATCTGTCTTTTGCTATATATATTCACAGCGTGAGATACGATATGATTGTTCAATTGGAGTGGGCGTCCATGTCAACCTTGGACCTCATCAGGTTTGTCACCTTCGAAGTTTAGCTCGGCTGATGCATACGACATACGAATAGCACGAGCAGTGGCAAATACGGCTTCTTTATCATCGTATCCGAATATAATGGGTCACTAAAAGCTTTTGATTGCTATATTTACAGCGCTAGATATGATATGATGGTTGAATGTGTAGCTGGCGGCCAGTCCATATTGTACCTTCGTCTATACGTTTTAAGAATGCTGATATACAATGCGGATTAACAGCTTTATTCTTCTTCCTTTTTCGATACTGTGTATAATGGGCTTCTTGTACCTGTCTGTGCTTATGTTGATAGCGTTTTTCCTACATGAATATGGTGCTCGCGGCCAGTCCAAAGTGGATCTCAGTAGATCGCTCTCGAGGGGTTCATTGCTTGGTCACTGAGGTGGTAATAGACATTTGATTCTCTTGAGGCTATGACGGTTATCACTTGTATGCTAATGCAGCTAGTTGCGACAGTGGCAAGTGACATGAAACATAGTTGCACCTTTTGTCAAGTTTTGATCCGTATTCACTCGGTTTCTCTTACGAGCAGTTGAAAAAGAAGATAATAATATGTTTACTTATTCATATTCATAAGTTAGCACCATCATTCACAAGTTCAACGCCGAAAACTCCGTCTGTGATATTGTGATTGTGACATCTGTATTGTTCTTCTTTCACACAATGAAGCTCATCTCCCAAACACTGTATATTGAAGAGTCACTCCATCGCTCACCCCCATCTATCTATATATTTCCATCCCCCATAAAACAATTCATAGAACTAACTCTCATCCTCCACCCAACTCTGCTCCACAATTTCCCTAACCCTCCGATTATACTCCCTCCTATTCTCATTATACAACCGACTCGCCTCCGAATTCGCCGGACTCGCCGGATTCGGATCACACAACAAACTCTGAATACTCGTCAATATCGCCGATATATCATAAATCGGACTCCATTGATTTTGCAAAATATCGAGACAGATCTGACCATCGTTGTATATGTTGGGGTGGAACATTTTGGTGAGGAAGCGGACCGAGGGGGCCTTGTTGGGGTAGTCTTCGGTGAATTCGAGGACTAGTTTGAAGGTGCCGCCTTCCCAGGGGGTGTCGTCGGGGCCGAAGATGACTGCTTGCCACAGCATGATGTTGGTGTCCATGCTGTTGGAATTGAGGGAAAGAATGATGTTGAGTGAAAAAAGAAACGAGGAAATTAAAATAAAACTTTGAATTACAGTGA